>QBDW01002615.1:0-17766 GCA_003261595.1 Maconellicoccus hirsutus | reverse complement strand
AATATCAATTTAAATTCTTCATTTTAATCAAACTTACGATTTATAAACATCGATTAGGGTTCCAAATAATTTATTTGTATTAGTCATCTATGGTGATGGGATTTTTGCGCTGAGGGGTACTAAGATCAACCGGACAGTCTGTACACCCGACTTCCCACGCGGTTATATTCAGAATTTCAGACTGAGTTTTGTTTGGCATGAGTTATTACATACTTGATGGTTCGATGACTAAAATAATTTGCGCTGCGTAACAATAAATTTCAAACAAATGAAGCGTTATCATATACATTACATACGAGTATAATTGGATTTTTATCATGTTTTTAACGCGTGAGTATGAATATCTAACAATTAGCAGATTCGCGTTCTATGTACATACATACGTATGTGTGTCAGTAATGTCAGTATACTCTTTGTTAAAGTTATGTACCCCTGTCCGAAAAAATTTGGCTCGGCGCTCGAGTATTTATTTTTTCCTCGACGAATAATATTCTGCATGTTTAAAATTAAAATGTACTAAAAAATGTTCTTCGATGTATGGGTATTTGGTGCTACGTACATGTAGGTAAGGGGTACTAGGTACATGTATGTGTAATAAATGTATTAAAACGTGAACCTGTTTGAAACACAGTTATGCTTGTCTCGTACCGTCGTACGATATTGCTGTTTGCTTCGTAGGTCTAGGTAGAAGACAGAGGTATGTACTGTACTTTCACCGGTGAGTTTCTCGTGATCGGGCGTACTTTCTGCGCGCGTGTTGGTGAGCAATCAAAGACGATGTCTTTATGCTGAAGCTGACGAATTGACCATTATTTCACGTGTAAGGTGAGTGCGTAAGTGTATAATGTATACCTAAGTGATACGCTAAAATATTTTTCTTTTTCGTGTGAACTTGAAACTTTTCGCAGGTATTTTGCGCCTATCTATCCGTCAAATGTCTCCCTATTGTTATTTGTTTCGCACGCAATCTTACCAAAAAATCAACGTTTTCCAGTTACCTATACCTACTTAATGATTAGTCATTAGGTCGTGTAAAATTAAATCGGTACATTGTTTTATCGCTACAATTATAACGGTATTTTTTGAATAAAAATTACCCGACTAATTATGATTACTATCCATTATTTTTGATTAATTCGTAACTTTTTTACGTCAGAAATAATTTTTTATTTATGCATGCGTACTATTTTTAAATTTGGGTGAGAGTACACACAGTATACCTAAAAGTGATAACTGATAAGCGTTTTCAATTTCATTTACCAGCGAAAAGTTCAAATTCCCTGGCACTTAATTACCTACTGCCTCGTTATCTATTTCTATTACCTAGGTAATTGTGCATGGACATACCTCCTTTCGCTTTTTTCCATATTATTGCTTCGATAAAATCGTAGTAATAATGAAGTACAAATATGTACTATGTACATGTGTTATTGTTATCAATTGTATTTATTTTTCGCGAATTCAATGAAAGAAATTTTGCATTGATGATACGAAAAAATGTTCACCTTTAACCGTACCGGGTGTTTATTTGAAACCCTGTCAGAACAGTGATACAAACATCTTTAAAAAGTTGAAAAAAGTCATGATGGGATAAGGTACAAAATCATATAATTAATTTTTTGACGAAACTTTGCTAATCAAAATTCACTAATTTTATAAAAGTGACGTTCTAGACGATTTTTACACCAATTGAGATGAATTATTCAACAGAAAAACTTTATTTACAATTTTGTACAGTGCCATCGTAACTTTTTTTTACTGATATTGCATCTCCGACCGGCAGGGTAATAACTTAATAAGCACCCGGTAGATAGGTAAGTAGGTAGGTAGGTAGGTAGCCTAGATACTAGTATTTGGAGAAGGTAATGGGTATGATAGTACGTAGATAGAGATACTAGATACTAGATATTATTATACAATGTAGGTCTAGGTACATGAAATTGTTACTACGTAAAGAAAAATATACGTAATTTTACATTTTACTCATTTTCAAGATACTGTAACATGGCTTCTTTGTGGCTATATTGAAAACCCCTTGAGTTTCTTATGTAGCCTTGACATATTATCCCACGCCCGAGATCACAATATCAATGGACTGGCTAAAATAATATAATGTATGAAATGCCAACGTTGGCGTAACTTAAGCCTACGTTAACTGAATTTGTAAGCTCAAAGATGAGCTGTTTAGCTTCTTTACTCATGAGTTGCATTTCGTAGAAGTTACTCGGAGCAATCGAGACTGAAGATATCTACCTGCGCTTATCGTAGAACGTGATAATATTCCTGTGATATGTGTCACATTTGTAATGAAAGTGATGCCGTAAAGTAAGGTTAATTTATTGCCTGATGAATAAATCAACAAAATGAGAAAAAAAAATACTGAAAATATTTGAGCATCGTTTTAAAATAATCGATAGGCTCTATTTTTCTCAGCTTTTGGTAATGTAGCCTACATAAGTTTATACGCGATTGAAAAAAAAAAATTGTTAAGCCTTCTTTACTCCTTTACCCTCTCCGTTAAATTATTTTTATTTTCATTAAAAACTGGTTTTGGACTTGTTAAATTAAGTGATGATATCATCTGTGTTGCCCTGAACCACCTACAATTAGTTACAGGGCTATCAAAGCGTCTAGTTTTATGTATGGTACTTCGCATTGACAACACCTTGCGATGTAGTTTTGAACTTGTTCATTAATGATTCGCTTAGATATACTGTAGATACCTATTACCTAATACCTAATAATACCTAATACCTATACGTAATTTACATATATCGTGTTTATGTTTACGTCGGTGTGTTTGTAGATCAACTAAGGTAGTTATTAGGTAAGTGTAACTGTAATAGTATGTACGTATAGTATGCCAGTATTAAGTAGTCAAGTACGTGTAGTTGTCTAACTACGAGTAAATACCTGCGTGTTCGTGTGCTTCCTTCTTTTCACGTGCGTGAAAATTTACGTCAGTTCGTGTTTATTATTTTTTGTAGGCCTATAGAAGAACACGATGACCCATGGAAATCATAGCCGGTACCCGTGGGGTCCCGATGATATATGCCATCCTGGATTAATTTTACCGATATTAGACGAACGACTATGGAGCACGTGGTTTCGTGCAGTGGCGTATTTTTGTACGCTGCTATATTTTTTTATTGGTACGACGATTATAACGCAAATATTTATGACATCCATTGACAGGATTACTAGTCATACGAGAAAGGTGTATTTGGCGAATAAAGTTAAACGAGGTACGTCTACGTAGCTACGTACGTATTATTTTCATTTGGTACCTAATTACTGAGTAATTACCTACGCGTTTTTAAATTCAAACCAATTGCTCCTCGGAAACGATATCAAATTAATGATTATTTCATTCCGTGTAACTTAACTTCTCTAAATTTCGTATTTTTAATCAGTTAGATGGCAGTAGCGATTCTTTTGAATCTATTTTGAAAGAGGATGAGCCAGAAGTAATAGAAGTTCGAGTATGGAACGACACGGTGGCGAATTTGTTATTGATGGCGTTTGGTACCGCATCACCGGAGATTTTACTTTCAATCGTGGAAACGGTGGCGCATAATTTTGAATCTGGCAAATTAGGCCCGTCCACCATCGTCGGCTCAGCTGCTTTCAATTTATTAATAATAACGAGTATTTGTATACTCGCTTTACCACCTGGAGAGACAAAAAAAGTTCATAGAATGAAGGTAGAAATCATACGACAGACATAAGACATAACCTATTCCTAAATGCCTAGATAAATATGTAGATATTTATTTGTAATTACCTTACCTATCTACGTCTACCACGATGCTTTTATTGTTAGGTAAACGAAGTTTGAGAAATTATCAAGGATGTACGTTTTCAAAATCTTCATAACGTAAATTTACTATCACGTTTTTGGATTTCCATTTTCATTTCTTTGACGTTATTTATGAGATTCTACCTACTGGTTATCCTCCAAGGATACCTAATTAACATAACGTCGTA
Source organism: Maconellicoccus hirsutus (assembly GCA_003261595.1). Taxonomy (NCBI): domain Eukaryota; kingdom Metazoa; phylum Arthropoda; class Insecta; order Hemiptera; family Pseudococcidae; genus Maconellicoccus; species Maconellicoccus hirsutus. The sequence goes on along the minus strand of QBDW01002615.1, from coordinate 13,779 downwards.
CACTGACGATAATCTGCGTACACTACACGCCACTACATTCTATCGTATCCATGAACCATCTATCAAAATACTCACCTACGTGTGAAATTCTTAGAAACAGTTTATGAAAAAGTAGAAAAAAACATCAAATGTTGTCGTATAAAGCCGGATGACTGGTCCGCAAGAAATTCTTTAGCGAGAGCATTCTTACGTCATTTCTATAGTGGTTAACTTACGCATTTCATGGAAATGTTTTTTTTATTTTACTTACGTGCATCATCATCACGATCATGGATGAAGTACCCGCTGAAATTGTAAAGCACCTCTGATAGCTTTGAGCTTACAAGTTTCCTTATTTGGACGCATAATTTTTCAAATTTTTCTATACTCGCTTGGTAGTTGGTACATTACGTATGTGATTTATACCTAATACTTACATGTAATTGTCTACGAGTATGAAATTCTTTTTTTTTTCATTTTAGGTATTCGTGGTGACAGGATTATTTAGCTTTTTTGCTTACATATGGTTGTTACTCATATTACGCTTCATTTCACCGGATGTGGTGGAATTATGGGAAGCCTCCGTTACGTTTATATTATTTCCAATTTTGATTATTTTCGCGTACGTCGCAGACCGAGATTATTTTGGATTTTTAAGCTCTAATAAAAATATGAGAAGACAACTGGAGCTTGGTAGTATGCAGAATGGTGAGTACTAAACCAACCATAATTATCTTCTCGATCTTTATAATTAAAATAGAAGCAAAGTGGAATTATTTTGATTTATAATTAGGTGAGAAACCAAAAAGTTTGTGCAAATCTGACGGAGAAGTTGATACGGAAAATTTAATTAGGTTTGTCAAAGAGGCTAAAAAGTTTCCCAACTTGAAAGAAGAAGAAATTGCGTTATTGGCCGCTACCAAGTAAGCTTTAACCTGACGAATCATCAATTTATAAAAAAAAATCTTGATTCGATGTAACTATGTTGTGAAATTTAAAATTATGTAGATTGGTCGACGAAAGTACTCGCTCAGCGAACTGGCACAGAATAAATAGTGTGAGAAAATTTACGGGAAATAAAAAAGGACAGCCGACACTTAATCACAAATTGAAAGAGGTAGGTACTAGGTAGTAGGTAGAGGTACCTATAATTTACTTTGTTTCAAATAGAAGTAAAATTCGGTACCCTGGTTAGTGGATACCTTATTATAATGATTAATTTCTTATAATGTACTTACATTATAATTTTTCAAGGTTTATGAAATAATAAAAAATCACCCTGACGGTTTGAAATTGGGAGACGTTCCTCAAATTCCTGAATCTGAGGATGTTTCAGTTATTGAATTTCATAGTCCTCGCATGGCCGTAAAAGAAAACGTCGGTAATTTTTTTATAACCGTTTGGAGACTTGGAAATTTACAGAAAGAAGCTAGAGTCAAGTTAGTATAGGTATTTAACTGTCAGATTAGTTGCATAATTGAAAATAAATGCCGGCGCACCTTTTTAACAGAATCGAAACTATCGATGGATCAGCGAAACGAAATGAAGATTATGTCCCAATTAGAGAGGTTTTAACATTTGCTCCGCAAGAACACGAGAAAAAAGTGAGTTTACCTAACGAAAAGTTTTCTCATACATGTTTTTAAATGATAATTCTTATTGCATAAGCGAAGGTTATCGATTATTTATTTCGGAAGTAGTTCATTATGTATACTTTTATAGGTCGCCGTCTCAATAATAAACGACAACAAATGGGAGCCAGACGAAGAATTTTTCCTCAGGTTAACAGTAGTGGGAAGATATAGCGATAGAGTAAAGCTGGGCCGATATTCTATTATGGAAGTGACCATAATAGATGACGAAGGTTACCTATTATAAAAAGTTTTTTCGACAAATACCTATTTCGCAACAAATTATTTTACGCGTGAATTTTTTTTATACTTTAGAACCTGGAATTATTTCGTTTGAAAAACGAGGTCTGGTTGTGAAAGAGAGTGCTGGATTAATTAGTGTTCCAGTTGTTCGAAGTCGAGGATCAGACGGACGTGTAACTGCGAAATGGAGAACTATCGATAAATCGGCAATATCAGGACGTGATTATATCGGCGGTGAAGGTGAAATCGTTTTTGAAGATAGTGAGGTACTTATACTACGTAATTAGTATGATTTCAAAGTATTTCTAAAATATCTAGGAAAATGTAAATAAGTGACTTTACCAGGTCAGACAAAAAATAGATATTCATATTATCGATGATATGGATCCCGAAAAAGATGAATATTTCGAAATAGCCCTTTTCGACCCTACCGACGGAGCTAGAATAGGAAATATCAACAGAACTTTAATTACCATTAGTAACGATGACGGTACGTTCGTCCTTTTTTTCTTTTAGGAGCGTTGTTAGTGGTATTTATACTTATTATTATATATTTACTATACATTCTACTTATACGATGTGCAGATTTCAATAGCGTGGCGCATAGGTTAATGTTATTAACCGGCGCAAATTTGGATGCTATTCGAGTACATACAGAAACATGGGGCGAGCAATTCAAATTGGCTATGAGTGTTAACGGAGGCGATGTTGAAAATGCTACTTTCTTAGACTATGTCACCCATTTTTTCTCTTTTTTTTGGAAGGTAGGTACATATATTATTGCCTGTGCTAAAATGAAATAATCGAGTAGATACGTGGTACATGAACTTATCCCCATTTTTACTGCAGGTTTTGTTCGCCTTGGTTCCTCCTGCTGCTATATTTGGTGGTTGGCTTTGTTTTGTTGTTTCATTATGCATAATTGGAATTATGACTACGATAATTAGTGACTTGGCTACTATATTTGGTTGTCTAATACAATTAGATGACACTTTAACAGGTATGTAGTAATGACATTTGAAGGGTATACCGATATATCGTATTCAGCTGGTCGAAGTTTGCTGTATTGAACTTCGACACACGTATACCTAGTTACCTACCTATTATGTTAGTGACATATGTACTTAGTTATAACTTTTTTTCCTCCGCAGCAATTACTATAGTAGCTGTGGGAACTACTTTACCGGATATACTAGGTGCTCGTATGGTTTCTCAAGCCGAAGCTCATGCCGATGGAGCTTTAATTCATATATCAGGATCGATCGCTGTGAACGTTCTTATCGGTGTCGGTGTTCCATGGTTTGTCGCAGCAGCTTACCACTCCCAAAAAGTAAGCCCTATTGAACGATTACCTTTCCGAATGAAAATTAACGTTGAAATATTTTTTTCAAAGGGTTCAACATTCGTTGTGAAATCAGCTGGTTTAGAATTTAGCGTTTTGTTATTTTCGATCGCGGTAATTTTTGCTGCGTCATTGCTTGTATTGAGAAGACTATTACCGCAATTTGGAAAAGCCGAATTAGGAGGTCCTAAAAATACGAGATATCTATCTGCCGCAATTCTCATTTCGCTGTGGTTATTATATTTATTATTCAGCTTTCTTCAAATCACAAATAATATCAGTTTCAAATGATTTTTTTTTATTAAAAATATGTCAAAAACTAGTTCCTTGAACAATGTGACTAATGTTCAATAGATCAAACGAATTTTTATAGTTTTTTTATATCAAATTTTAATAATTTTTCTAACTAAATTTTTATAATTTTTTCGTTTATAAGCATTAATATCATGTTATCGTTGAGTATGATTATTTATGTGAATGTTGAACTAAAATATTCGACAAACGTTGTACAACATCCCATGCTCGTTTTGTTTTATCAAGAAAAAATCTGAAATAATTAAATATTTAAAAATGTTTTTTTCATATTTTTAAGGTTGAATAAGTATTAACGTTTAATATTAAAATTCAAAAATCATTATCATCAATTGTCGTCTCATCTCATACTGAATTTGGCGGAGAACTAAACCAATAATGAAAAGAAAAAAATTACTACGTAAAGGACAATGGGAGGAATATCGCATATCTGAAATAAACTAGCAACAAAGAAATGAAGTGAAGTTAAGAGAATAAACAAATTAATTGGAAAAAATTTCAATTAAAAAAAAATTAAAATAAAAAGTTTCAAAACTGCAGAGAAAAAATAAAAAAAGTTTGATAACGCTACCTAGAGTAATATTTTGTAAACTACTCACATCGAAATTCAAAGACAAAAGTAATACTAACTCAATGTTTTTATCTGTGACCACTACCACACTTATTTTTCGGTTTTTTGAAAAGATCGACATTTGAATTAGAATTGCATTGCTGTCTTTCAACTGGTGATTGCTCTTTTGTGTCAAACGGTTTATTCTTCCCTGCTGCATCGAGCATGGGGATTGTTATAAAATTTAAGTTCATTTTCAAGAAACTTCTTTTTAGTGACTGTAATTATAGTCTAGATTGCATTTGATCTTTTGTAGTTAATTTCATATATTCGTTGTCGCGTCTGCTTTCTTTTTTTCCGATATGGTGTTTGTACTACAAAGCTTAATTTTTAGTTCACATTTCGTTAAAAAGATCCGCGTATAATAAATAGTTCTTTATTCAATTCCAACATTTTCAAGATGGTGAAAGAAAAACCGAATTCTACTCGTATATATGATGCTGATGGATTTAAAAGAAGGGCGGCTTGCATTTGCGTGAAAAATGATTCAGAAGATCAGGTAATTTTATTTACTTTTTTTTTACTTTTTCTAGCGGTTTTTTAGACTTTAGTAGCGTTATTTTGTTACGGACTTTGGAAAAAGAGTTGCGTGTTTCGCGCAATTTGAGTAATTATAATTTACAAGTCGATAATGGAATCCCGGCTATAACACGTATATACTAGACATACACGTTTATTTGAAACTCTGGTAGCGAAAATGTACTTGGAGTGTTTTAATTTATTTTTTCCGCCGAGTTTTTATTTCAGCCAACTAGTATTGTACGTATCATTAATCTTTTAATCAGCTTCGATGTATTGTCAAGCCGTTAAACTAGGAATGACCTTATAATAGGCCGCTGCGAAGTCTTATAAATGTCAAAACCTGAATTTTTTCTGCCATAATTATTTCTTAGCGCGAATAACTCTGCGATTGTGTACAAATCAGCATTATATTATCTTATCGATAATTGAAACGATTTTAGGGATGTCTGAATCAGGAATCAAACGCGTTGGATCGAGTCCAAAAATAATTATAAATTGTCGTGTAGTGTTACCGTTACGGTCAGGTGTTACGCTTTCCATTTTTCATGCAAGTTGAGAGACGCTAAAGTTGTGATTTTGTCTGTTCTAAAATAAACCCGTAATTTTAGATTACTCCTAAATCTCGAATATCGGTTACTGCTGTAATAACGTCGAGTTTTCTTTTTAGTTTCGACAAACACCTAAACGTAGAAAAATTGGCGACACGTTTCTAAATAAAATTACCTTGAACGAAATAAAGTATAGGAAACTTGTTTCGTATAGTCTACTAGGCTTTTCAAAGTTTTGCAGGAAGTGTCAAAAAGCGTTACGTAATGTGAAAAAATGTTTTACTTTGGAATAACGCTTGAAAACGTGATTATTGCGTGTTGTTCACCATCGTGACATCGTCCAAGTCTTCCTTTAAAACTTGGAGATGTACGTTGTACACCTACGGTGAGTAAACATTGCCAGACTTTTTTTCCAACTCGAATACCGAATATTGTAAACAGATTTTTCGCCGTTGTCGGCGTTTTTTTAGAAATTATACGACACGACGCGACGCGACGTTTGCATGCGACGCGAGAGAGTTGAAAGCGACGAGAAGTGCAACCGTACCTACGTATGTTCTAAAAACGAGGAATTCCACTCATCGATGATATTATCCTTGATCTAAATCATATAATATATGTCTCGGATATCGGGCATGAAAATTTTACAATATTTGGAAACGATTCGAATGGAAAATATGTCGTAATCGGTGGTTGTAAGCGATAGCGCTCTGTATAGAAGTGATAAAAACCGGTTAGACTTGTCGCAGTGCGTCGCATGGGTTTGATAAAATTGGAATTTCGAATGGGCTCGTTGCGGTGAAAACCCCGAATCACCGAAGGATGTTCGAAAAGAGATCTCGTGGAAGGCCGGTACGAGAACCTTGGAAGCTGAGTGGCCAAGCTACTGTACAGGCTCGAGATAAAGTTTTCCTTATCGGTGTACAACGACGCGAAGGCGGATTCAGGAAGCAAAGTTGATTGCGACGGCGACGAAACGTTCTGATCGTATTTATTTACGGCTCGGTCTAGACGATTATTTCGCATTGTTTACATTATGAAATTTCTAGTCGCCGTATTTGTCCTACGAATTGATTATTCCCGAAACCGTGATCAAACATATGCCGTTTATTCGTGTATCGCTGCACACGAGTGAGATATGTAGTATGTACGTACTACGTATACGTAAGCTACTACGTGAATGGTGAAAAAATTCCGTTCCATTGTTTTTTAGTTGCCCCGTTCTGTTTCGAAGGATCGAGTTTCGATTTTTTCTAGGAAAATAATGGCGACGAAGAATACGTCGATCGATGGTTTTGCTCGTATCTGCGAATTTGACATGTGACCTGGTTGATAACAATAAATCGAAAAGGAATCATCGCGACGAGAATATACAGTATGTGTGTAGCTGTGTACGTGTACTTTGGAACTTGTCCATATCAAAGGCCACGATTTTGTTCACGTTCAAAGGTTGTTTTTTTGAATAGCTGATAATCGTCTTCGACGGAAGATAGAGTATAAAATGGAGTCATTTTCTATACCTTTTATCTCCCGTTTGCTTTTGTTTGCTTTACTCGTTCATTGTATCGGTAATTCTTAGAATACTATTCAAATAGGCAGAAAACAATCATCGTTCATCTTTGACATTGTCAAATGCCTCATGATGTGCGTAGCTGCGTTCTGCGCACTTCGTACGCGTTTCATAATGAGACAGATTCTTAAATCCGTACGATCGTATTCGAGTAAACGATCCTGCAATTGTTTCGCTTCTTTCTTCTTTTGCAATACAATCTTGTTCGAGAAATTCGTTGGATTTTTATTGTTTTTTGGGCGTTTCTTTCTAGGACTTGGTCTCGAGTCGATCTCTTCGCGTGAAATGGCGTTGATTTGCTACTTGTTGTAACTTTCCTTTCTCATTTTTATTCAAATTCCGAGTATCGAGTTCACTTGTCTTATATGAGAAGCAATAATGTTGAATCGATAGACAAGACACGAATGTGCAAATAAGTATAATAGAAGTGATTTTCAGTAAAAGTTTCGAAATTACTTGCTCGTTCTTCCTCCTACGCTTAGGGAAAGCTCTTCGAAGAATTTCGAATGTTGCGCGTGAGTCGAAGCGGTAGGAAGGAAAAGAGGGGGGAGTATGTACACATGTACCTCTACCTATGTACCTAAACCTAGTACGTGTGTAGCTACGTGTGTGTAGGTGTACATGACTGTCGTCTTTATTTGAGATGCGAATACCGAATACGACGAATGTAACGTGTGAAGAATTAATATCAGAGAGAAAAGGTAGGTAGGGGGCGAGGGCATGGATATCGTTTGACGCGGTACGATTTAATTAAACGAGCGCCGGCGGACGTCGTTACGCTGCTGCTGCTGCTGCTACCATTGCTATTGCTATTTATGTCTAAATAAAGAGACGTACAGTATTTATAAAATGGGCTGAACGAGCGCTAATATACGTAAAAAATACTCTCGTACACACGTAGTCGCGCACCAATACATAGACGATTTGTGGTAAACACGACCTGTTGACACGATTCATGTGTTGGGGTGTAGACTGGTGGACTGTGTGCATCGTACACTGAGCGGTATTACGAGTACGTACTGTTTGTACTTGTGTAGTTGGTACATGCATATGTGTGCGTGTCAACTTGATGGTATTGTCATCGTCGACTTGGACCTCGTCGTTTGTTTAAAAATACCATAATTAGACGCGACGAGCCTCTTATACTTTCTTAGTTTTCGATAACGATGTCGCATCGGCGTTGTATCCTTAGACGTGAATGTTAATTACAGCGCGCCAGCGGTGACGTACGATGCGCCGTAATTAGCATAAATAAGTTTGCGTAATGTTGTGCGTCGCGTACGACATACTCGTACTCAGCGTCGCGCGTTGGTATCGGCCGACGAAAGCGAAACGAATTACAATAGCCGAATAATCAAAATCAGAGCATATCGCTGGTGTACTTTTGTTGTTTTCGAGGTCGGCTGTACTTGGACTTGCGATAGATGGTTTTGGTTACGCAATACGAGTAGATAGTCATCGGCGCTTTTCGATTATTTTGCTTGAAGTGAAGCTATCAGTGAGGTGTGTCATGTTATCAGGAGGCTGGCAGTGGCACCTCCAAAAACGTTTTTTACGGAGATTTTTGCTTTGAAATGGCGAGGGATTTTCCATCAACCGCAACCTACGTTTGCTGTTTCTATGAAATACAATCTCCTTCGCCAATCAGCGTGCTATCTCCCTGTTTATCGAAATGAAAAAAGTTTGTATTGTTCTTACGCCTTCAAGTAGAAGTCAAGGTATGGATATTTGATACGAGAAATGTTTGTAAGATTAAAGTGCTCCGCACTATGTGGAAAATGTGGGGGAGGGGGGAGGGAAGGGGATATTTGCTCTAATTGCAAGTACTCTCCAGACGGCAGCGATGAGGACGCAGATGGCCCTGTGTCTTATGAATTACTTCGAGGTATGAAATTCTTTTTACACCTAGGTTTAAGATATAGAGTGAAGACTTGATTTACATTACGTTTACGGTTCACTGAAGATTTTAAAAACGCAGAAAAACTATATTTTGATGTACTAGGCCCTCGAGCACATGTGGAAAAGCTAATGTAAAGGTACATAATATCGAGTATGTGCTATGTAGGTTATCAAGCACATGGGATGTTGGGGGCAAACAAATTCAAGCAAATGTTCGGGAACCATGCAACTGAATTGAAGTACAACCTCGCTTCCTCGCGAAAGAATTAAATTTTACGTACAATCATTAGATCGTTCGTTCGCGAACGATGGTATGGTATTTGTAGTTTTGGTAAATACGAGTAGAGCCGAGAAAATACAAAATACGAAGAAATCGGCGTCGCCGAGGACGTTGCTCGACCTTAAGCGCAGGTATTCGGATTAATTAACGTATTTTTATTTCGCTAGCTATCGATTTAAATACGCGTTACGTAACTAATTACGCATACGTTAGCGCGTTTAATCGCGGACAATTTAAATATTTATACGATTGTTTGCGGTATTATTGCTACAAATACACGAGTTGTGTTCTGAGTGCGGCGTTTAAGACGTCCAAGAGGAAGAGACGGCGATTAGCGTTGAAATTTCAAGAATGCGGCTGTGCGTGGAATATACGAAGACGTCTTTCTTCCTTCCCTCGCCACACCCGCGACATATACGACGAGGAATTCTTCAAATGCCGAGCGTCGTTAACGTCACCAATGGTGACGTGAAAATTGTTCAACTGGTGTAATCTTAAGAGTATGATGGATGCGCCGCTTCGCTTCTGCATTTGCAAGCGAATGCGATCTTGTTCGTGATTGGTCAAAATGTTACTCTGGTTTGTTAGCCCTTCGAATGATCGAAATCCGAGAAAATTAAGAGTACCTGCGCTAATCGAAATTTTTGCCTTTGTAACGAAATTCGATCGTGGAAACGCGTAAATGATGATGTCTCATATTTATGCCAGAATATTCTGTGATGGCTAAAAATTTAACTGATTTAATGAGTCTGATACGCGTCCAATTCTGTTTTTTTTTTCCAACGGCACTGTTCGCGTTTATTTTTTATATACATTTCCTATACATATTTTTTTCTTTTATTGACTTGCGCTGGTATCTAATCTATGAATATTTTCTAGTTTTTTTTGTTTGTCGTTATCTTTTTAGTAATAATGTACGCGATGATATATCGATTATGATTTTTTTTTTCAATTTTATTTTCGTTATCGATGAAATACGCGCTCGATAAGAGCTCGATGCGTAATTCATTATATTTCTACGTGCGGTATTAGTCGAATTATGATGGTGCTATTTTCGCTTTGTTTACCAAGAGATTTGACGTAGCCGGAAATTGCTAAACGAGCACCTTCTTCATCCCTCCTCAAAGGTTTTGACGACGTATCTGTGGAACAATTTCAACGTCTTATTTTCATTCGACGATGGAGCAAAATGATTCTTCAAACCACTGAGAAGTAGATCGGAAACGGACCAACGACGATTCTGAACGCTGTGGAAAAGAAGAAGAGGTGTTGTAGGAGGTGGGACAGCGGACAGAAGCGAAACTTGAGATTTGTTGTCAATGGCAAGTCGAGCAACTGGGAAGTTTTGCCGAGGATATCCTTGGTGCGGAGCCGCAGAGCTGCGCAGACACGGATGTAAAATGACGTTTCCGTTTCACCATTATTGGATTATTTATTCGATTCGGTAATACGGCCAATGAGAAAGAAATAGAGCGATAAAGATATCAATACGAGGAAACCGATAGCGCAACCAACAACCAAGCGGTTTCCTGTATTGCGTAGAAAATTTTCTTTCTGTCGTCGCATCCTGTTTTTTGAAACGATAAACGTGACGGAACGTCGGCGACGGCGAAGAGGTAACCGGTGGCGGTGCAAACGTGCTCGAGTAAGGTAACTTTTCCAAGTTCGGACGCGGAATACAAAGGCCAGAGAGCAGAGAATGTAGCCACGTTGCTTTGAAAGCTCGTCGAAACTACGAGTATGTACCCGATTACACAAGCTTCGGATATACGAAGTGCGTCTACGTGTAGCTGTAGGCAGAGGCACTAGGCAGTAGGCACTGCCACAGACATTAGGCACTAGGCAGTGTATCGAATAAATGCAACCAAGGCTAGATGGGTGTAATCATTTGCCAAATGCGCGAGGCGCGAGTCAACGTTACAAGGTTTTAAGGTCAATATTCGAATTTCATTACGTAACCAATGACGCGCGTCCGTTGTCCGTCGAACGCCGCGTGCCTCGTGCCTCATCTCTCATTTCTCGTCCATTCGAAACGATTTCGTGCGAGTGAAATTTTTTCTGCGATGATCGGACTCGCTTGTCTATTTTTTTACACTTTTTTAAATTTTATCGTAATTTTTTGGGTTCCAACTCCCAATGGGAGTAAATTCATGCTGAGCCAGAAAGGCGAGGCTACAGGTGGAGATAAACATAAAAAAAAGAGGAGATAGTGCGTACTTCTACTTATCTGACTTTGGGCCAATGAACAACAGTCGTTGTCGAATATTAAATGGACGGCGGAAGGGTAAAAAACAATTTAAACCCCAGACCATACGAATACCTCCTCCCAGTAACAATGATCATAAAAAATACCTATGTCGAGAATGTCTGAATAAGGAATATCAAAATTATTGCTAAATTCAAGATGAAAACTAAACATATTCTTCGTATCAGTTTCAGCAATACTAACTCAGCAATACTAACTAACTAACTAACTAACTAACTAGAATAAGTGACCCATTTTGGATGGTATTTTTCCAGCCCCAAAAGACTTCGAATTTATAAACGGGCAGTGACGAAGAGATTTTTCGGAGTGTGAGTGTGTTGTGGATGTATGGACTCCGAACGAATCCCCGTGCTCAAAGTTGAATCCCAGAACGAGCGGCGGGACGGACTTTGAATGGGGGGGGGGGGTGTTGGCTGCTTCGGGCAAGCCGGCACAGACGCATGCCCCTGGAGGGTTTGCCCTTGGCCCTCGTGCCTGGGAACGTTCTAACGAACACTATGGGTGGGCGGTTGTTCGTTCTCAACTCCCCCTTTAAGGTTTATACCCTTATCACCGAGTTAATTACAGTTTAAGTTGCTCAATTATTGATTTTTCTTCTCAAAAAATGTAAATTCTAACTCTAACTCTCTCGAGTAAATGTGAATACAAATAACTTTTTCACCATTGCCTGCCAATAATAATTTAAAATGAACGTTGGCCCACCGGTAATATGTGGAGTAGGTGCCCCTCCCCCTAAAAAAAGGCCAACCAACTACCTACTGCCCAGACTGCTCTGCTAGCTGAGGTGACCTACGCCTAGCTGTAGCTAGGTAGCTCGACGTGATATTCGAACACTTTGCTGGGCGCAAATCTAAACCTAGTAAAGTTGTCTTCTAGCCGCTTTCTCGCGTCGAGAAATATTTGCATTTCGGAGAACATGGCCGAGCTGTAATAATATAAATCATGGCACGGCGAGAATTGTTGAAAATAAACCCGTTTTTCAAATGCATACGTGGACTTACGAGTGACAGATGAAATTCCTTAACGGAACAATCTTGAAGAAGAAAAAAGTATTGCGGTAGGTTCGGTGTGCGCGAGACGTCATTAGCCGTCACGTTACGACCTTCTCGGAGGGACGAGAACGTTGCCAGAATGCGATGGGCATTTTTGCCTTTACTGTATCGCCTACGAGTCGACGGGTATTAGCTCGAGAAAGACGAAAGAACGCGTTCCGAGGTACTCGTGTATTATTTACTGGCGCCAGATGAACGAGTACAATAAGGAAGGTATTAGTGCGCAGAAGAGGCGACGAAAGCGGTATGTTTGTTTTGTCACGCTTCGTCGAGCCAGTTCATGTGCCTTAACGGGTTCGGCGATGGGCATAGGAATAGGACATTGGGCATATCGTAAACGCCAACGTTGTACGAGTATCCCTGCGCGATGCCCGGCGCCCGCTCTCCGTCCGTCTGTGCGAAGTTGCCAAATGATCGTATTTTTTGGCTAGATCATCGCTTAATGAGTTCGTATTGTACGTTGTTGTGTCACCTTGCCTCGCATGTGTATTTACTACTTACACTTTGCTATAGCTATGTGGATTGTGGTGTGCGTACTGCGTATGTGTACGTGTGTAATTCATAGAAATGTCGCTACCGGTGTCCATCCATCGTGTTGCATTTTCCGCAGTTGGAAGCCGACGCCAAATTTTTAGCCCGTTGCTCGACTTGCCCCGTGATAGTAATTAATCGTGGTGGATGACTCGGTCCGAAAAAATATCGCGAATTTTTTCGTAAATACACGAAAATTTCCGTCAGCGGTGTACGGGTAATCCGTTGTAAACAATGCTATAAAAAAAACTCCATTTGATGTTACTAGCACAAATTGAGGCATTCTTGCTCCTCCTCCGTGGAGTTACGAATTTTTGAAACGGTCTCGAAAATTTTCTTTCCGGCGAAATTTCAATATTTTGGTGTCTATCAATAGGTATTAATGTGGATCCAAAAAAATCGTGTCTTCGAGTTCCTATTTCACTTGAAGAAAACATATGAAACGCACATGGTAGTGCTATAGTCCATTTTTCCATTCGACACCCTTTACCCTACCCCCATACACCCTAAGATGAATCATAAAGTGATCCAACGTAAAAAAAAAAAATACCACTACATCTAACTCCAATTGATGATGCAAGCGCAAATTTCGATTTTGTGAATTCTAGCAGAGAGATGAAATCTCTTTCTCACCCTCTGCAGGGATACGTATTTAAAAATGGTTTCAAGATTTTTCTTACCGATGAAATTTCAATATACAGTGTGTCTCAGAAGTCCTGCACGGTACCTTTTATTTTTGATCGGGGGGTGATAGCGAAAAAAATCCACCGGTTTTATACTTCTCATGTGAGGCGCATTCTACGAGAGGGTCAAAAATTTTTGGACTACATACAGGGTGTCCCACAGACCACAAAACGTGTTTTTTCTCGAGAAATTTAAATTGAAAGGGTACGTTATTATGTTGGAATCGAACACTACGCCCCAGTGTGGTGATGAGAAAAATGTTTGCAACCGGTTCAGTGGTTCTCAACCATGACCAGAAGAAATTTGTATG
>QBDW01002614.1:0-30988 GCA_003261595.1 Maconellicoccus hirsutus | reverse complement strand
GGTAATTTGTGGTAATTCATAGTAATTTACTGGTAATTTATTGTAATTCATGGTAATTTACTGGTAATTTGTGGTAATTTATTGGTAATTTGTGGTAATTTATTGGTAATTTATGGTAATTTGTGATAATTTATTGGTAACTCATGGTAATTTACTGATAATTTATGGTAATTTATGGTAATTTACAGGTAATTTATGGTTGTTTATGGTAATTTAATGGTAATTCATGGTAATTTACTGATAATTTGTGATAATTTACTAGTAATTGATGGTAATTTGTGGTAATTCATAGTAATTTACTGGTAATTTATTGTAATTCACGAGTAGTTTTTGGTAATTTACTGGTAATTTGTGATAATTTATTGGTAATTCATGGTAATTTACTGATAATTTATGGTAATTTGTGATAATTTATTGGTAACTCATGGTAATTTACTGATAATTTATGGTAATTTATGGTAATTTACAGGTAATTTATGGTTGTTTATGGTAATTTAATGGTAACTCATGGTAATTTACTGATAATTTATAGTAATTTGTGGTACTTTACTGGTAATCATGATAATTTAATGGTAATTTATGGTAATTTACAGGTAATTTACGAGTAGTTTATGGTAATTTATGGTAATTTACTGGTAATTTGTGATAATTTACTAGTAATTGATGGTAATTTGTGGTAATTCATAGTAATTTACTGGTAATTTATTGTAATTCATAGTAATTTACGAGTAGTTTTTGGTAATTTACTGGTAATTCATGTCAATTCACTGGTAATTTGTGATAATTTATAGTAATTTATGGTAATTTACAGGTAATTTATGGTTGTTTATGGTAATTTAATGGTAATTTACTGATAATTTATGGTAATCATGATAATTTACTGGTAATTTATGGTAAGTTACTGGTAATTTGTGATAATTTATTGGTAATTCATGGTAATTTACTGATAATTTATGATAATTTACTGGTAATCATGGTAATTTACTGGTAATTCATGTTAATTTACTGATAATTTGTGATAATTTATAGTAATTTATGGTAATTTACAGGTAATTTATAGTTGTTTATGGTAATTTACTGGTAATTCATGGTAATTTACTGGTAATTTGTGATGATTTACTGGTAGTTCATGGCAATTTACTGATAATTTATGGTAATTTACTGGTAATTTGTGATAATTTATAGTAATTTATGGTAATTTACAGATAATTTATGGTTTTTTATGGTAATTTACTTGTATTTCATGGTAATTTACTGGTAATTTGTGATAATTTATAGTAATTTATGGTAATTTACAGATAATTTATGGTTTTTATGGTAATTTACTGGTATTTCATGGTAATTTACTGATAATTTATGGTAATTTGTGATAATTTACTGGTAATTTATGGTAATTCATGGTAATTTACAGGTAATTTACTGGTAATTTAAGGTAATTCATGGTAATTTACAGGTAATTTACTGGTAATTTGTGATAATTTATTGGTAATTCATGGTAATTTATGGTAATATACCGTCATTTCGTGTATTTTACCACCAGTTTACAGTAATTTACTGCCGATTCGGTTTTTCGGTAACTTACCGTTAGCTTTCCGTGTTTACGATAATTACCAATAATTGTGGGGGGGGGGCACAACCAATTAGTCACCCGATACTAGGTATTAGATAGTAGGTCCAAGTACGTGCATAACATAAGTTGCATCGTATTTACATAAGTAGTAAGTGAGTAAGCAGGTAAGTAATTGAGTAAGTAAGTAAGGTGTCTCCTTCTCCTTACATAGCGATACAATTTTTCGTATGAGAAGAATTTTCTATAGAACGTTTTTCAACGATAAGACAACGAAAGAGGAGTAGCGTTGGATGCACTCTCTGTCGCATTCTTTCCACCCCGTATGATGCTTTCTAGCCATAGTAACCTTTTTTTCGTTACCTTAAAAAAGTAAAAAACCCGACGCTATAGAGAAGGCGGAATGTAAACAATTAAAGCGTGTCGCGCAGGCGCGTCCGAAGATCTCATTTTCTATTTTACAGTGCCTGTAAGCCATTCAAATTGTTTTTACAACTAATAAATCACAACGACTGGCAAATAAAATTCCCTAGGCGAGGAATTTTCTTTCGCGATCGCGCTAATTTACTTGTAATATTAGTTAGCAAACAAAAACAATTAGGGATACAGTGTACAAAGTTGTACAGACACGAGTAGAAGGGCGCGACAACGGCCACGGCTGCAGCTTTTCCAGCTGTAGTATAGTACATGATACTTACTACGTATGTACATTGTACATGCTACCGAAGCTGCATGCCGCAATAACGACCGCGGGAAGGGGGATTATTCTCGCGGTGTTGCGGTGGTGCACTTGCTAGCAAGTCGATGTCGTTCTTACTAACTAGTAACCTAGTGCCTAATTGCCTATGTCTACTGCCAATTTACCTTATACTTAATTACCTACTACTCATTTTGTTAAGTATATATATACTAATGCTATCGCTGATTGCTGATGGAACACTCGTCTCCATCAGTGGTCAACTCGTAGATTATCAGTTCTGATCGAATTACGTATCACGCGTACTCAATACTTCGTATGCTTATATTTACTTGCTGGTGCTAGGCCTCTACCTAGCTATCTAGTAGCTACCTATAGCGCTTCCTACTAATTGTAAGCCTACATGCTACTGTGTGCAAACGCGCTCGCGATACCTACCGTAAACGAGGATTTTAATTAAAACTCTTAATCAAAATCAATGCAACTGTTAATTAAGCTATAGTAAACTTTCTTTACTTTCAATGTTATAAAGTGTGTTTTATGCTCCGCTCGACTACCAGACGTGACATTTTTTCCAACCAAACTCTCTTTAGTATACTAAGACTTACATATAGCCTGAACCGTACCGTACTTAGCTACTTACCTCTACCTACCTACATTCAATCTTTAAAATGAGTTTGCGAAAAGAACAAAAAGTTAGCTTTTTCATCGAGATTATATCGAATTACATTCTTTCTTCGCTTTTGTCTTTCACCTCATTTCAAGATGGCCTTCATTAAATTTCATTACAATTTCAACTTCTTTCAAAACTTACCTACCTCGAATAAATCAACCTAAAATACCAACTTCGAACCGCACTGCCTCCCGCGCCTCATCCAGCGCTTGCGCCTCGTCCACGATATATAGGCTATGTATATATAATGTATACATAGTTACATACAATTTTATACTACTACAGGCACATCTTCACGTATACAGTCCCATTTCTGGTAGTTGCACTGACGTTCCGAGGTCCTTTTGACGTTGTGATCAGGTATCCGGCAACGCGTAGGCAAATTTTTGCCTGGGCCTCACGTTGTATGCATACTGTTCGCATTCATTTTATACACATTTAGTTCATGCAAACTCAGTGTAGATAAATCCCAAGATTTTTCATCAACTATCGAGACCCACTAATTTGGCGTCCTTCAAAAGCGTTCTATGACGCCATTTGGTGACGAATTATGTAAACTTCATTTCTACACTTCCAACCCACCTCAATACAGCGTGAATCCCATGTAAAAAGCCAATTGAATCCATCGCTGTCAATGTAATGTAACCACGTGTGTAGTTGTATACCACGTTTTTATTTCAGAATTAAATTGCTTGAAGGCCTACCTATTATAAATTAGGTAACGTACTAAGTACATTAGGTACCTCTCATTTTTGCATTTTTTTCACATTGCAAATGCAAAAGAATTATTGAAAAAAGAAGTTAAACAAAACACGTCATAGTCATTTTGTCAGTATTTCAGCTAAACAAATACTCGAATAAATAAATAAAAAATAAATAAATTATACTAAACAAATAAATCGTTGAAAATTTACTCAACATTAAAAAGTACATTTCATCTGAAAAACAAACAGAAATTCTGTGTAAATATATTGGTATTAACGAAGTATGGATAGAACTAGGTACACTACTTACATATTCAAAGGACTTCTAATAAAATAGCAAAAAAAAAACAAAAAACAAATAAACAACCACTAGAACATATTCTATTTCAAAAACGCGCCTTGCTGACGATAAGCTCCACTTTAAAATTAAATCTTAATAAGTGGATTGATTTTAGAAACAAAAAGATCAATTTTTTTACTAATCGTTGAAAGAGCCTTAGAAAGGGTAAAAGTATCGAGGAAAAAAAAGATTTTACAAAATGAAAAAGATTATTTAACTCGTATAATTATAGTGGTTTTAATATCATTGAAACAAGGATAAAAAGTACCTTGGAGCAGTCGCCTATAGTAAACCAAAGCATCTCTACACACAGTGGCAAGCGAAAACGAAAGAAAGAAAAGTAAAACAATAACAACTTTTGTAATAAAAAGCGAACAAAAATAAGACCAGAATGGCCATTTAGGCAGTTGAAATAGTCGTAGGTAGCGTTTATAGTAGCGTTGCTAAAAACGGGTGTTTTCCGTTTTTCTTCCCTTTTTTTTCTTTTTTTTTTTTCGCACCGTCGTCGCCTCTGGTATAGTATTCGTAGTTTTACCCGACCGAGCGACGCAGCTTTATTATAGAGAAAGGTAAGTAATGGTGTTGCAAAACGCGTTTCCTGTCTAGCCACTGTAGCATTTTTTTATTCGACCTTTACACAGCGTCGATTAGTCAGTTGCT
This sequence comes from Maconellicoccus hirsutus, assembly GCA_003261595.1. Lineage (NCBI taxonomy): Eukaryota > Metazoa > Arthropoda > Insecta > Hemiptera > Pseudococcidae > Maconellicoccus > Maconellicoccus hirsutus. The sequence goes on along the minus strand of QBDW01002614.1, from coordinate 26,347 downwards.
GATTATAAACTACGATATTCGCCATTGGATGAAAATTTCATTCAATTAATGCATCTGAAAAGAACATAAAGTCGGCGTGGTAGGGTTTGTGTTAAAACCTCATGTGAATTTTTAGCCCCCTAGTTCACCCTCGAGTGGAGCGATGACCCTTCAAAGTAGGGTACTTTTCGAAAAAATCGCCCCCCGTTTTCGAAAAATATATTTTTTTATTGAAAATCAGATAGGAATTTTCTTCTTAAAGTTGACGAATTTATTTGAAATTTTGCTACATGATGAACCCTTACAAGGATCTTCCATGAAAAAATCAACAATCCCCCACTCCAATTTTTTCCCCTACAAATGGGCGTTTTCAACTTTATGTATTTTTTTTAGGTATCTATCTCACTCTGAAAAATTTTCAAACCTCATTTTTTAGATGTATTTTTGACCTCTAGATATTATATATTTTTTTCAAAATTTCGCCTCCATGGGGTCGTGGTCAAAAATCGCAAAAACCGCGCGCGCGCCTTAGCCGATACTTCCCACTACGCGGTAGCGCATCGTTTACACTTACGCGCGACGTCGCGCGAAGTGTGAACGAGGCGCTGCTGCACGGTGAGAGGTACCGATTGCCACGCGCGCGCTTAAGCTCATTACTCGAATAATTTTTTTCTCAAAATCTACCAATTTTTGGGTGATGGATCGTATAACGTTTTTTGTTTGAAATAATTTTAAGATTATTTTGCGATTTTTTTGGAGTTGAAAAAGACGATTTAAATCACACACAATAACCGACTTTACAACTACGAGTACAAGCGAATACCTACCGCGCAATGTTCGCCGTTCTGGAGTCGTCTCCGTTAGAATATTCATTTTAATAGATTTTTTAATTATAAAGTATACGAAATGGAATACGCTTTGATGGTAGAATTTCAATTCGCGACGGTTTTTTTGACGAGTTAGTAATGCCGCGCCGGCCAACAGGAATTTTATTTAAAAATAAATAATTAAGAATAAATTAGCCGCAGTTTACTCGTTTGTTGCGCCATAAAAATTTTCAACATCGTTTCACGAGAAAAGCAAACGTAACATCGCTACGAAAGTTTATTTATACAAAGAAAAAATTGCTGTTCTCATTCCATAAAAATTACATTTAAAAGAGCAAAAAATGAGTTGTTCTGTAATCGAAAACATAGAGATAATATAAAACATGCGCTTCAAGCGCCTTTCGTCTCTATAAAAATAATTTTTCTGATTTTTTATTATTCTTTATCATGGTGGAAAATTCGTTTTCCATACGAATAGAAAGCGTTTTCTTTTTTCGTTTTACTCGGTACGAAGAAGAAGAAAAAAAGGAAAAAGAAAAAAAAACTCTTGCTTCTTCGCTTTTTCATTGAAACTCTCATACTTACCGAACAGCTAACAGAAAAACTAATCTTCGCTTTACATCCGAATCAAAACTAATAAAATAATAATAAACTAAAGAAGTTAAAAAAAAAAAGAAACATTTTACTATTTTTATCTTTTTTAGTCAAGTTTATTAAAAAATGAAATAGCTTATGAAAAAAAGGGTAGAAACTGCGAGAATGAAAAACTTCCGTTTATACGTGTGCCACGTTACTATCGGTTTATACCATCAAATGATAACTTACCCTTTTTTTAATGATTTTATTAGGTACGAAATAAGAGATCAAATGTGGAGAGAAATAAAAGATAACTTGGGAGTTCATTAGACTTCCTTTACGAATAATTGTACATTACATAGTATATCTACATATACATACACACACATACATACATACAGATATACAGGGTGTTCCAGGGTAGAAGTAAGGCCTTCAACTCAGAAACTATGCAACATAAACTGAGCCTATGCATGCATACTTGCCTAACCTCATTGTCGCAGGGGCAGCGGTATACTCTTCCAAAAAATTTTTTTTTCAATTTTGTTTACCGATTTTGAACAATTATACCTCAATTACTAAAATAGGCATAAATATGCGGTAGCAACCTTGAACCTTTCTACATATAATTATGGTACCCAGTGGCGTAGCCAGGATTAAATCAAGAGGAAGGAGGGGTGATGTCTGAACTGAGCAATTATTATGGAAAATAGGGAAGTGTGATAGAAGGGGAAAGTTAATAAGTAAATTTTTTCTGAATGATTGACACTCTTAAGAATATTGAACACCTCTACATATTTCCATGAATTTCTCGTAGACGTTTCTGAAGAGCATATAGTAGCCAAGTGTGGTGCAGGGGGGTCTAGAATTCTCCGTTAAATACGACACTGGTGGTGCCATGCTAATTATGCATCCAAAAATGCTGCAACAAGAAGAGTTTAACAGGCTGCAGCTGTGTCTATTGTCTCCTGTCTAGACCAATACTGTAGAGAATGTACCTAGTACCTACGAATGTAGTATTAGCTAATAAGTAATACTGCAGCGATATTTTTCTTATTTCTATAGAATAGACGTGGCAGAACGACTGTTTGAAATTGACATTTTTATTAAAATTAGGTTATTACTCGTACATTCGAACGAAGCGAATTGAAGAATATTCAATTGGCGTGCACTAAATAAACGCGTCGCGTTTCCAAGTTGACATTCGAGAATATACTCAAGAATTATTCCTTATTCGTATTAAAATACGTGCCGTTGTTTTTCGTTAGCGCTTTTCAATGAAAATCTAATTAAAGTTCACTTCGAGTCCATGGCTTTTAAAGTGCATACACATGCATACCATATAAGAGGTTTTCCTAGAAATCGAAATTTCCTTCTTTTTATTTTAAATTTTTTCAAGGAATAGTCCAAGGCAAGCAGCCCATCCAGTAGAAGAAGTAGGTACTCCCTCCTCCGAAAGCGTGTGTTAGGACCATGCGCACAAGAGATTCGTCCCTTATGTAGCCGAAGTACCCCCTCCCCCCAGCAGCAATGCGGAAACGGGATGTGCTATGATGTCAAATACATATAACGTAATTTTTAAAAAAAGATAGGTATAGGTGTTTATGTAGGTAAAGCTACTCAGTAGCCGATTGATCGTGACCCCTCCCCCCTCCCCCAGGAAAATAAATTACTTTTTTTCAGCTTTATTGTAAAAATGGCAGAAATGATTTAAACAATGTTAAATTGGACATCATTTTCTTCGTTAAAAAATCAAATTGGATCTTGTCAATTCACCTTCAAGTTAAAAAATTGTAATTTATTCGCCGAAAAAAAAAGTAATTACCTAATACTTGTATATGTATTTTTTTTACAAATTTGTATGTAGGTATTTAGGTAAGCTGCGCATAAAAATTACAACATGCAGAAGGACCATGCAAAAGCGTACCTTTTCGTAAAAAATAAAATAAAATGAAAAATTGATAACGCAATTACAGCAAAAACGTTAGATGGAATTAATAATAGAAAATGTTGTAAGTTTTCGATATTTATTGCTTTCATCGTGAAAAACATAAAACCTCCGATAAAGCCTCGATGCTTTTCAATGCATATCCCATCAGAAATTTAATTCTCGTAAAAAATCAATGAAAGAGGAAAAAGTTTATACAAATACATTATTATGGAAGATAATAGCAGTAGCTTTACATAAAGTTTGAACTTTTCGGGATAAATTATTACAGTTATAATAATAAACTATCCCCGCTTACCTCTATTCTTTCATCCCTCTACTCAAACTTTTAAAACGTGTTTTATAAAGCATTATTTATAACATCAAAGTTTGTTTCGTAAAAGTTTTTGAACGATGTTAAACTTTCAAATTTAAACTTTCCACCCACTTTTTACAGTATTTTCCTATTTAATGTTGAACAAAGTTTTTCCACACAACGACGAGTTACGTACCTTTCTATCCTTCATTGAAAATAGTACAAAAAAATGAAACCAGGGGTTACTAAAAATGCCAAACATGCTACCATTTCTAATATCTATCAGCAGCCAAAATCCATAATAAACATAAAAGAAATGATCATAAGTAGATACTATATTGAAAGGAAATTATTTTAAGTTCGCAGTGCGTACCAAAATTACAAAGATTTTACCTGCTTACCTATTTATCTAAGTAGTAGGTACTTATTTCATAACTGTTTAAATTATTGTAAGGTAAAGTACCAATAATGGATCAGCTACCAATTATGGATCAGAACTTTGACTGGCTCTAGCTCGTCACCATGTTATCTGATAAAGTCGAACGTACTCTCATTGGAAAGAGGAGTGTCTAATCTATGAAACGAACCCTTGGTCTATGTGTTTACGTTATACTGGTGGTCTGTGCTGCGTTCGGAAGCAAAAACTCGTTTTTCGCTCGTTTTTCCTACATGATTTAAAAACACGTGATTTTCAATTGCTCATAACTTTACAAAACATTGATCGAATTTCAAAAACTTTGCGTGCTTTTCAATGGTTGAAATTTGAAGAATTCAAATCCGAAAAAATTTTTCGAGTCGGAGAACTTCTATATGAGCTGCAGCCAGTGAAAAACAAGGAAGTAAAATTTCATTTCTTTTCAAATTACATTGGTTTTCTGGGGTTGATTTCGTGTTAGAGACCTCTTTAACATGTAATCAGAGTAAAGTTGCTGAAAAAAGTTGCCGTACGAGGTCAAAAATTTTAAGCCAAAATTGGTGTGATCCATAACTGGTTTTCATGTTTTTGATCCGTAATTGGAAACTAGCTTATTAGTTACAATTTTTTACAAACAATCCCAGATTAGTTACGAGTTAGAATAAGTTTTTTTTTTATGATTTTTGTACTTTTTAAATAAACTGTTTCGAATTTGAGTGAGTTTAATGAAAAAAGAAATGTTTGACCAATTATGGACCGATCCATAATTGGTATTTTCAAAAAGTCTTTTTTTTGGGATTTTTTTTACTGGGTTGGGTTCACATAGTGTAAAACATCACTTCGCACGCAACAAAACATACTCCGATGATTTTAGAGAGAAAATATTTTCTGATCCGTAATTGGTAGGTCAAAAAAAAGGGCACTTTTTGGTCACTTTTTGAACTGCATTTTTTCACCCCAACAAGGAATTTTTAGGCAGATTCAACTATATGTATGTGAAGTAGAAGGTTCAAACCCCATGTGGGACATCTTGGAAATTTAATTTCTCCCCCCGGTTTTTGGGAAATGGAAGGGGAAAAAAGTGATCCATTATTGGTACTTTACCTTATATGGTTTTTGTGCATAATGCGGTGAAAAATGAATCTGTTCGTTCGTTGTATATGGCTATTGTTATATCTATGTACCTACTCTTACGTATTTTCACATTTCAATTATTGATGGGTAAATAGGAAATGTTAGATAGGCAAAGATAGTTAGGTACGAGTAGATTAAAGTTTTGTAAAATAAATAACTAAGCACAAAAATTAAAAACTAAGAAAAATCATATCCAGTAGGTAGGTTTGATGCTTTCGTAACCTTTTTGCATCAAAATTAATTTTTTTTTAATTTTTAAAATTAATTTGTATGATATGAAAATTTCATGTTTTGGTAAAAATTGCAAAAAATGTAATTCAAACATCAGATACCAATTTTTTTATAACTGTTTCATTCGAAAAAGATTAAATTCGCAATTCGAGTACAAAATAATGATTTATTAATAATTTTTATCAAAAATATAACATCAAAATTATTATCATATTTACATCCTAACGAATAGAAACTTTGTTGCATGAAGACTCTTTAGAACACATTTTAAAACTGTTAAAATAGGTATCGGGCAAATAAGTAGGTTCATAATGTGCTGGAATGGATCAACTCAATCACCGTACTGTACGTACTTTATCTAATTATTTACAAGTACACACATACACATAGACATACAACTACATACATATATACAGATAGTAGGTCTAGCTACAAAGTAATAGGAACTAGGAAGCAGGAACATGTACTTGCATTAGTACTCTTACTCACAGAGTACAAACATGATGCTCGAGTATACGTAGGGAGCTATTTCAAATTATACTAAAATTAAATTCGCTCGCTTCAAATGGTATTTCTTGCGCGATGTAATACGAAATGTATTTTATCGAAATTTCAAATAAAATATAAAACTTTTGCCAAGAATAGTTTCACAAAAGAATTCAGCACTCGACTAGTATATTTTGATGTTTATTTTTCAACATCCTTTATAACGTTGTCGTCGTTTTCTAACGTAAAGAAATAATATTCGTGAAAAAATACATAAAGAAAATAAATTACAATTTTTCAGCACTCGATGAGATTTCGAGTAATTTCTTTTCAACTTTACCAGCAGAGAAAGTAAAATCAAATTTTCCAAATCGCGTATAATAAGTTACCTACATTACGTGTAATAAAAAACTCATTAGAAAGAAAAACTTATCGTGCTCTCTTTTTTCTTTTTTTTCATTAATTTAGCGCCACAACTGCAGCTGTTTTTTATTTCATTTTCAACAATTGATTTTTTGTTGTTTTTAATTCAGAATAATTTTACAATTACGTATTTTTATTCGGCATATACCTAGGCTACATGAGTATTATGTATGAGGGCAGGGGGAGTATATTAGTCAAAAATACCGATTAGAATTAAAATTTTGAAAAAATGTCAATTGGTATTTTTGAAAAGGAAATGGAAAAGTGAAATATGTAGGCGTATGATAAAGTTGATTAGTAGGTTTTGATAGGTACTATTTAGTACTTACACTTAATTACGTGAATATGATTTTTTTAATGCAAATTTTACCCATCTAATCTAAAATTTCACGCTTCCTTTGTTCAACGATCTCATACTATTTAAATTAAAAAAATTGTAAGAAATAAAACAATTGTCCGAGCGGAGCGAAGGTGAAATTTTTTTACGTTTTTATCACAAAAATGTGTAGTTTTCGACATTTTTGGGAATTTTTTAGGCCTAATGCCGCAACCAGGTAAACAGGCCGATTCGGCATTTTTGCTCAAAAAAATTGAAATTAAGGTGGTAGTTAGGTACTGTTGAGATACGTTCATGACAAAAATTTCCGATCTCCACCCCTTTTAGAAAAAAAAATTCCGTCGGAATTATTTTCTCAAAAACGATAAGAGAGGGGAGGTTGAAATTCTGGTATGTGGTAGACCTTTATGTATGGTCTATACACAAAAATTGACAATCCCCACCATCATTTTATCCCCGCCAAAATATGTTGTTTTTTTCAATTTAACTACGGCTTCGTTGAGTGAAAATTTTGTAACTTCGGTGGTAGATACCCTATTGACCCCTAAATAATATAAATATTTTTTTTTAATTTTCATTCAGCGAGATCATGGTGAAAAACTAAAAAACCGTACAAAAATTGACTTCTTCGACTGGAAAAAAATCGCAAAATCATCTTCAAATTATTTATAACAAAACACGTTATATAGTCAAAGACCCGAAAATCGATAGATTTCGAGAAAAAAATTGTTCAAGTAATGAATTCAAACGCGCGCGTGGTATCGGCATGTTCCACTGTGCAGTAGCGCTTCGTTTATGACAACGCGCGACACGTCGCATTTGGTACGTTAGAACGTGAAACGCATGCTTTGTCGTGTCATGCAATAACGTGCCTAATGCTGTGCGTTGTTACGAACGCCGCACTAACGCACAGTGGGAAATGCAGATGACCGAGCGCGCTCTTGAATTCATGACTTTTCACCATGATCCCGTTGAGTGAAAATTTTGAAAAAATATTTATATTATTTGGGGGTCAATAGGGCTCCTGCCATCAAAGTTTTAGAATTTTCATTCAGCGGGGCCATAGTTAAATAAAAAAACACAAGTTAAGAAACGTATTTTGGAGGGGGTAAAGTGATAGTGGGGGGTTATCGATTTTTGTGTATAGACCATACATAAAGGTCTGCCACATACCAAAATTTCAACCTCCCTCCTCTTACAGTTTTTGAGAAGAAAATTCCGATCTGTTTTTCAATTAGTAATTTTTTCCTCAAAGAGAGGTAAGGGTGGGGGTCTGAAATTTTGGTCATGAACGTATCTCAACAGTACCTAACTACCACGTTGATTTCAATTTTTTTGAGCAAAAAGACCGAATCGGCCTGCTTACTGTAAAAAATGTTCGACTCAGAAAATTATGCATTTAAATTATAAAATTTGCCAACCAAGTATCATTTTTTTGAAAACCGTAAAAATGGAGTACTCCAGTTTTTTCAGTAAGTGTTAAAACTGCTGAATTCTATCTTTTGAAATATTTTTTTTTGCTGATGTTCATCGTGTAATCAGTAAAACATGCCTGTGTGAAAAAATTGGAAATATTCAATCATGTTTAAAATACTTTGTGATTTGTGTGTAGGTACAAAATGACAATTTTTCTAATTTTTGAACGATTTCGCCGACTGAAAAAATCTTCTGGATGGAGGGGTAGACACCCCCACCCCTAATCACTCCGTCCCTGCTACAAGTATTATGTTGTTAAGCATACGTCATTTTCATCGTGTTTTTTTCAATTACTCAAAATATGTGAAATACTTTCAATCATGTTTTAAATGCGTTCATATTTATTTATTTAAAAAAAATGAGAAAAATTTAGGTGGGTACAATGTATCATTATACCCATTCGTTGTTGCGCCACTGCATTAGTAAATAGTACAGGTACCTACCCGAGTAAGTAAGTTTCTAATCTGTCTTTAAAGAAAAAATCAATAAAGGTTTCAATCGCATTGAAATGAAAATTAACAAAACTGTAGGTAGCGTACTACATGACGAATCGTAGGTAGGTTTACTTTAAATACGTACAAACACGACATTAATGAAATGAACCGAGAGTCAATCGAAAATATATACTTACTAACAATACGATTAAATAAAGTTCTTATGTAAATTGCAAAAAGTGACGGGATACATTGAAAGTGGTGAAAACAAAACACCTACACCCACACACCCAAACTCATGCACCCTTTACGATCTGTCATAGATGGCGAGGATGAGAACGAGAGGGAGAATGAGCCCAAACTATATATAAAGAAGGCAAAGGGAAGAAAATGATTTGTAAAAACAATATAATAAATCGAATTTTTCACCGAGACACATTCTCATTTTTCGTCGAAATTCAAGAGGGAGTTTAACTGTTCGCGCATATCCTCCGAATATTCCCTACCTCCGTTAGGAGAAAATCGACCACCAGCTTTTCTAAACACGCTCTTACGTTATTCGAATGGAAAATATATGTTTATATGTAAAGTTGTTATAATGTACACAAATGAAAACACGGCGGTTGGAGGAAAAACGTAAAGGGTTTTGAGAAGTTTTTTTTTCCTTTCTTTTTCTTTTTTAACTATACGTATATACATACTTGATAAAGATGATTTAGCGGGCCCGGATTTTATTGATTTTTCTTTCCTTTCCTCCGCTGTTCCGCCCTATTTTTTATGCGTCTGTTTTCTTACTGTAATAGCTTTTCGGATGGATAAATATGAGTTAGTGTTTAGGGCATGTTGCGGCGGAGCCAGAAGCGAAGAGGAAAGAGAGCGCGCACGCCATTTCGAAATTGAAAAACGACTATGCGAGATGAGTTAGTAAGTATAACAAGAGGAAAAGAAAATCGAGATTTTTTTTTCATAATACATCTTTCCCTTTCTCCATCTGCCTTCTACACTCTGTCTTCCTATCCCTATCTATCGTTCCTTTTTCTTTTTTTTTTTAATTTAACAAAAAATATTACCTTGTATTAACGTCGTCATTTACCGAAATAATTACCTCACTCTCATTGTGTTACGGCCAAGTGTAATTATTTTGTAAAAATAATTATTGCTACGCTGGGTAAACTTATACGTACATTAAAATTTAAAACTGATATTTATGCGACATGTTTGTTTAATGTATTAGGTACCAACTAACATATTTTCTTTGCAATTTTTTATTTTTCCAGTTAATATTAACGAAATTTCTTCACGGGAAAAGCCCAACGCCACCGTGCCTTGTTTCACTCCGCACCGCTGCATCGCCCCGACGACGACGACTACATGGAGGGCGCATTAAATTAATTTTTAACACCAGGTACTCCTTTTCTCTGCGCTAAGTAAACGAGCGTCGAGTTCATCTCTTGAAAAAAGTAATTTATTTAGTTTACCCTACATTAAAAACGCCGTTTTCGTTTCTACGTTGTATATTCGCTCTCGTTTTGTTTGTATTTACTCGAATTTAATGGTTTTTTTTCGACCTGATATTTTTTTTCCTAATTTTTGTTAGTTATTTTTCATTTATTCATTTTATTAGTTTTTTTTTCTTTTTTTTTTTTCAACAAACAAAACACGATGAATGTTTCAAATTGCATATACACGTATGTACACAATTTCATACATATAGGAAGTCTATAGGTATTTACTATCTAGGTACTGGTACCAAAAATCAACGGTGCAAGTGGACCAGTAGCGTGATCGACACATTCGACATTACAGTTGCATTTGAGGAGCAAAATTCCAAAACGACCTTTGTCCATTTTTATCAAAATGCGTTTTATGGCATCATTTGGCGAAGAATTGTGTAAACTTCATTCCTACACTTCTAACCTACCCAAAGGCAAATACATTGTGAATCCCATGTAAAAAGCCAATTGAATTCACCGCTGCCAATGTAATGTAACCACATGTGTAGTTTACCTCGTTTTTTCCTTCACCTGTAAAATTTGCAAAAGTAGACAAGGTCCGTTGTGAACTTCAGAGGTTTTTTCATAAAATTAATTTTTACCAGCTAGAAACAAAAAACTGAACTTTAGGTAATTTGGTTAAAAAATCGTTGAAGACTCAGCTGCTTTGCCGCGCTGTATCTCAAAAACGAACTAGGCTACCTTAATTTTTTTTAGCGATTTTGTAGTGAATTTGGTCCACTTTAATTTCACTTCTAACAGACTTCATAGGAAAAACAGTTTTCCCATAGTTGAAAGTAAAAAACTAAATTTATGCGAATTTTACCAAAAATCACGAAAAAAAACTTTTTCAATTGCACGTATCTCGGAATCTAAGCCAGTTACATCAACTCTTAATATATGCATTTTGTAGAGAATTTAACGAGTTTTAATTTTGAACTGAGCTAATTTTTTGATAAAACCAGTTTTCGCAAAGATATAAGCAAAAAACTGATTTTGGGGGTTGAGATTCACAATAAAGGCGACTTGCGCACATTACATTTGTTCTGGAGTGAAGTATACTATACCAAATTTCAGCTTATCATCTCATTTTACAAGCTCGAGGCTATTTTCAGGCTAGATTGACTGGACGTCGATGAGAGTACATCTTTAGGTACAGGGTGGCAGTGGCAGCCAGAAGCCAGGAGCCAGGAGGAACTCATATTTGTGGTCCATAATCTGTAACTTATGCCAGGTTGTACGAATACTGCATACGAAGTACAATTAGGTATCTCTTTATCTTTACATGAAAAGTAATATCAAGTCCTTGATTCCAATAAGTCGCTTCTTATCGCAAACAACACAAGCGATAGTCGTGATTTTTATAAATTTCACGTTATGGATAAAATAATGCGAAATAAACAAGTATAGGTTTGTAGGTATTACTTAGGCAATTTGGCAAATAGTCAGAAAATTAAAAATTAAAAAAAAACTCAACTACTCGTACTAGGCAAGAAAATAAAAACGATCTCGAACTCCGAAAAAAACAAAAAGTAAAAAAATAAAAAAATATTAACAATATACGTAAAAATAACAAAATAACGAGATTTGTGGAGAACGTAATGGCGGGCATAAATAAAATAAAAACAATGAAAATGCTAAAATGTCAAAATTTACATCAAATCCAAATTAAAGGGATAGCAATAAAATTAAAACGGAATTGAAATAATGGGGTTAGCGTTCGGGGAGCGATTATGTCAGAGAGATAAAAAGCGCCCTCTTCGCTTTTCGCGGTAATGGATGCCACCCGGATGTCTACCAACAAAAGCCCGTTCTCTTGAAACAAAAGATCTCATTTTTTATAATGTATAATTCAAAACGTTCCTTTCTTTTGTTATATCGGGGCAACTTTATATTTATAATCACGTGAGTATGCTTATAAATCTTGAAAAATTATTTCTATATTCTTTTTTACGCATTAATATTCTGAATTTTGATAATAACGCGTTTTAGGTGTTTGTAATAATATTCGAATTATTTTATATTTATTTTAATTTTGTAAAGAAATAATACCTATATACCTATCTAACTATTTATAATAACACAGAAATAAGGTCAATCAGGGTAATGAGAACACTTTTCAAAATTTTACCACAAACCAATTTTCGAACGTTCATCTAATTTTTAGTTATCAATATTGCAGTGTTCCCCATTATCCCTGTTGAACCCGAGTAACTGGGAACACTTTTTTTTTAGTCGAATAAATAACAAAAATTATCAATAAAAACTACAGAAATAGGTAAAATTAATGAAATTTATGTGATAAAAAAAATTTAAGGACATTCGCAGTCTTATCAGTGTTAACTGGAGTGAAGCACGAAATTTCAAGTTACTCCGATTTTGCTAATTTTTAGAAGCTGTAGCCTCTCAAAGAAGGGTCATTTTTAGAAAAATCGTCGTTTAGAATTTTTGACCCCGCTTCACCCTCAAACGAAGGTTGGCTGACCCCTGACGAGATGCGTTTTGAAATTTTGCATCGATATGGATAGTTTTTTTATTCGATTCGAAATGGTTTAATATTCCTTCGGAGTCGATTTATATTATGCAAAGCGATGTTTTCGAATTTCGTGGTTGTTTTTATTGTTTAACGCCTAAACCGTGCTCTTTACGAAAAAAATGTTAATAACTAATATTGATGAGCGTAAAATTTGCCACTAGAAGCATGTATTGTATTTCAAGTTTGTTTGATAACAGTTGTAAAAATATACTGTTCTCTATTACCATGAAATAAAAAATTGCACGTGGGTAATAGTGAACGTAAAATTAAATTAGCTAGAATCAATTTTGAGCTCTGATATTAATACCAAGTGATAGTTGAATGTTTTTTAATCTTTTTGCAGAGTTTCGGTGATTTAAGATGAATAATGCTGTTATAACGAAATTTTCAAACCAACAGCAGCCATGTTACAGTATTTCAATTTAGGTAGCATATTTTAGAAATATCTCTCACACTCATGCAATGTAAGGAATCTCTAAATACTGTTGCAGCCATTTTTGAATTCTTAGAGGCTTGGGTATTTTCTATTTTGGGTGTTCTCAATTACCCGGATTGACCTTATCTATCTATCTATTAGTCTATTTTGGGTACTGGAGGGGCCGAGAACTAATAAGTGAGCTTCCCTAGCAAAGCAGTTGAATGCAATATGCATAAAGATCCCTCTTAGCTACACTTTTACAGCATAGTAGGTAACTAGAAGTTAGGGCTAGGGCTACTTGAGTACTTGGCCTACCATAGTTCATAGTGTACCAACTACCAATTACGTAACTGGCCCTCCTCCATGTGAAGCCACTCGGGGTAAAGGTCGACTCGATACAGCATGAATGAAAATTCCGTCATTAACGCCAAAGAAACGTTACGCTACCTGTGTAAAAAAAAAAGAAAAAAGAAAAACAACGAAGAAAAAAGAGAGGAAAAAAAGCAAGACATAAAACGAAAGGGAAAAAGGTTGAAGAAACGTTTTGGTAATAATACCTACCCGGCAACGTCGCATTTAGTGCGTGCTACGAGGCTATAGCTGAAAAATTCGGCCACCCAAACAAACCAAAGCGCATAGGTCTACCGAGAATCCGGGGTTTTCCGTCCAACAGATGGCAGACGACGTCCTTCCTTTACCACCTTATTATCGTAGCGATTGCTTGTAGCTCGGTGAGGCGCTGCTGCCGTTCTCACTGTCGCCGCTATTGTTGCTACGTAATCCTTTACTGGGATCCTTTACCCTGGCGCTGCGCCGCGTTTTGCCGTGCCGTACCGTTATCGCCGCTCGTTTTACGCCTTCCTCATAGACTTGAATGATTATTCCCTCCATTAAACGCGGTACGTGTCATGAATCTCGCCATTTCACTTGTCCAAGTCTTACGAAAAACAGCCCGTTAGAATTTTAACCCTTGTCACGAACCTGGATGCTGTTTCAACTTGTTCTCAATCCAGACACCTGCAACTGATCCGCAACATGGCAACATGTGCCTATTGCGTGAACTCCGTGTTGCATGTATTTGCCGCTGTAAAGTATCTTACCTCGCTCATTCCAACTTCACCCCTCAAATAAGTAAACATATCGGGGGCAACTATGCCTTCTGTGACGGTAACAGAAAACAATCAATCAGACTTCGACCAATGAGATTACAAGGAATGGAATCAAAACCAACTACTGTATGCAAGTTTTCCATCGAAAGTCGAAAAAAATCACATCAGGGGGTTAAAAGGCGAGTAATTATTTACCAAATCCCCTCACGTCTGGGCCCCCATCGTGCATCTTGTTATTCTAGTGTCTATACTTGTGGATAGCTAGAGGTTTGTACATACATACATATACCTGATGTACCCATAAACTACATACATAACATATAGTACGTAGTACTACATACACATGCTTACATACCACTACCACTACCAAGTATCCAGCTTAGCTGTGAATGTTTCAATTTGTAGTAAATAAATTCTATAGACTGTGTACTGATTAAGACCACGTGGATGGTGAATACCCGATATAGAAACTACAGCAGGTCATATTTATTGTCCAAGTGGTTGAATAATTAATAAGCGACCTATTGATCCTGATCTTCATTTCACAGGAGGAATTATACTAGACGAATAAACAAGTCTGAGGTAGTTCTAACAGTACGTACAAATAGTTTCGCAATTCATTTTTCAAAATTATAACCAATCATGCTGGTAACGTTTTCCTCATTTTCATCATCGAACAGATTTCGATTTTCGTTTCCAAACACACACAACTATACTTACAAGTATGAAAAGGAGGGCGCAACGAAGACGAATAAATGATAAAAACTCGCGAACCGAGATTGAAGCGTACTAGTTGTTCCGCTTCGCAGAAATTCTCATTTCTACACGTCGCTGTTGTCAACTACAACTGTGGCACTAACGAAACTATTATTTGAATTGTCAGCTACATTTCTAAAGTCTGAATCATTCAAATTTCAAACTTTCAAAATGCCGTACAAAGACGGCAAAAATTACTCGATTAATGCGACCAATCGTGATCAATTCCACGTGTGTTCACTCGGTTCGATCGAAAATGAAAATTTACACCAAAAAACAATTCCAACCGGAGAACCTGACGGCCGAAAGTACAATGATGTGTAACAGGTCATAATAACAAAAAACAAAAAAAAAATAAAAAATAAAAATTTTTTCGGCACAGGGGGATCGATCGATCGACCATTGCGCGACGCGGTGAAACTCTACCGTTCTTCTACTCGCTCGTAAAGTGTGTCGCGCAACAGTACTTATACTCATTCGATTCACCGAGGAATTGTTTTGGTGCTAATCTCACAGCTACAACAAATTGTCTGCGAAGTTGTGATTTGTTGCTAATTTGCCATTTTGTTTTTCTTTTTTTTTTCAACGTGAAACTGCGAGAAATCGCTCTCTTGCGTATTTTTACGATAGGTTGATAGTACACCACTACTCGTTTACCTCATTATTTCCTTATCCCCCTCACCTAAATGGAACCTTGGTTCTGCTAGGGTGTAATGTCAGTTCGTCTATTGTGTGAAGACCACAATACCAGTGGGGCCAATTTTTGATTCTATCAATACCTGTATCTATTTAACATACTGTATATAGGTCCTTTATATTACAATAAAGCTTTCTTTTTATTCAGGTTCAATTAAATATTTCACCATCACAGGAATAGCGATTTGTTCGCCATTCTCAGGTGATCGAGGAAGACCACAGACATTGAGGAAGTAGGTAGTAGGTAACGGTGTGAAAGTACCTTCCACACGAGGATAACCTCCTACATGTTTTGGCGACTGTGACAATTGAAATTAAATTTTCAATGAACAATCGCGTCGATTAAGTAATAAGTACCAAAATGGAGTTACAATTATCAGAAAAGTGTTTCAAACTAAACCTATGCATCGACTGCTTTTTTTTCATTTATTTCTTACCTTTTTTTGCTTTTGAGTTCCACCGAGTTCGTGAATAGTTGAGTGGTACTAGAAACAAACACATTGGTAAAGACATATATACATAGACACCTCACACGCTGATGACCTACATATTATGTATTATGCATTCACCAATTTATACACAAATGAGTACTTGAACTTATCTACGTATATTTTAATACCAAAATGAATCGTTTGGCATTTTAAAGTCTCATAGGTAAGTGCTTCATGCCATTTTGTTGTTTTTTCTATTCTCTTATACCATATTTCTTTTTTCATAGCAGTAATGAAGTAATAGGTACATACATAGAATAGCAAACAGGGACGTAATACGCGCCCTACATTATGTTTAGTTTCATATAGTTAGCTATGGAAATAAAAAATATAAAAAAATATAAATGAAAAAAAAAGAAATGTAATTATTTATGAATGGTGACCGCGAACGGAATAAATTAAAATGTGTTTTATTAATGAAGGTAAACTTTTGGAATTTATCGATTTTAATTCAAGTGTCAGAAGTTTTTGGAAAGAAACAGAGAGAAAGAGACGAAGCGAGGGAAAGAACGAACGAACGAACGAACGAGCGCCGCGTCGATGCGGGAAAGTTGCGCGAGGTTATAGAAATCCATTCTTTTCCTCTTTCCACCTTTTCGTTAAAAACGAATACCTAAAACCAATAAAGAAATGCTTGGAATTTATAATAATGTTAAAAGGAGAGAGAACGCATTAAGAATTTGAATGCGCTCAGAAAAATGTGGAAAATGAAAAAGCAATATTGTATGGCGGTATAAAGCGAACAGCACTGCAGTACAGTACCGCGATTCGATGGGCTGGGTAACAAGCGAAGGGTCAAATACTAGAGAAAAATACACCCTACATATTAAAACCGCGAAACTAGAAATTCTCTTGTAAATTCTTACTTATATTCGCATTCGTGTTACCAACTTACTTTTTTCATACACAAAAATAGTAATATTCTTTTACACGTAGTGTAACCAATGTTGCCCTTGACTGAGAAATTACAGCGTTGGTTCTTGGCTGACACTTCACGTCAGTTTAAAGCAACAAGCTGTTGCTAAAAAATATAGATACCAAAGTATTATCGTAAAACGGTGTAAACCTCCTTCAAAAGGTGGATTGACCAGTTAACCAGGGCTAGAGGTAGAGGGAGAGAGGGAAATTCCTATTCGGTGGTATATTGGAAATGTTACAAGAAAATAACCAAAATATTACTACCAAAACATATCTTTACGATATTTCAGCCATTTTCTGCTACGATAACATAATTAACTTCAAAATATTCCAAATATACTGCTTTTTCCCAATTTATTTGGCGAAATTGCAGAAACGGTTTTAAAGAGCCACCCCCCTCCCACAAGCACACATACACATACACCAATAATTTTGTAATAAATTGCAGGTAAAAAATTCCTCAAAAATAACGAAAATTGCGCATTTTTGCGATTAAATTTAAAAACCTGTAAAACTGAGGCGGGGAATAAGCATAATATTCTTTGTGCAGAGGCAAAAAATTCCTTGTCGCCGCACCTGTGTTCGTGTTACACGTGGTAACCGGTAAGTATCACCCAATTACCCAAATGTAATTACTACGATATACTAAGACGGTTGAATTCGCATAGGACTATTTCGATTTTTTTATTTTTCTCCGCATATCAGCGCCCGTTTATTTTCGATCACGTCCCTATTACGTATATCACGATGGTAATATTAATTTGCGCGACTTTACGCGAAAAAAACAAATTCTGCGCCACTCGTCAATTTTATCGACTTCCGCGAAACTTACACAAATTTTGCCCGCTGCGTCTCGCTAAGTCGAGCCAGCGCCACGTTTCCGCTCATGAACTATATCTATTTTGAACTACATACCTATCACATACTCGTACCTTCTTCTTGATGATGAGTGTACACACGAATTCGATGTAGAATACGCCATTACACGTAGCAGGTACGCACATTCTAAGTACAATGCACATAGCATGTAATGCATACCTGTGTGCTGCGCTGGTTGACGCAATAGCCAATAGCCATTCAAAAGCAGTGAGAAGGAAAAGTTAATTCATGAAAAAAAATTCGGAAGTTTGCTTTTACGTCAAAAAAACGCAAAAGGTCACAAGTAGCGGCGAAACAAATTGGTGGCTGTGAGGCACAGTAGGACATTTACACGAGTCAGCGCGCCAAAATTATTTTATTGGCTTTAAAGGGGGTTTTAGAACGCGTAGAATTCAAGTCTGGTGTCCATTTTGAGCTAGATCCCATTCCCTCCCCGGTTGAAGGGAGGAAGAATGAAAAAATCAACATTTCAAAACAAAAATTAGCATTGGAGGGTTTTGGAATCTGTAGAATTCAGAATCTGGTGTCCATTTTGAGCTGGATCCCTCCCCCTCTCTAGTTGAGAGGAGGAAAAATGAAAAAAATCAACATTTCAAAGCAAAAATTGGCATGGGGGAGGGGACTGGAACGCGTAGAGCACAGATCTGGTGTCCACTTTGAGCGAACTTTCTCCCCCTCCTTGGTGAAGGGAAGAAAAAATGAAAAAATGAACATTTCAAAACAAAAATTGGATGGGGGGGTTGAAACGCGTGGAATTCAAATCTGGTGTACATTTTGAGCTAACTCCCTTCCATCTACGGTGGAGGGGGAGTTGAAAAAATCAACATTTTGAAACAAAAATTGGTGTGGAGGGGGTCTGAAACGAGTAGACTTGAAATCTGGTGTTCTTCCGATAAAATATTGTGAAATCATTTTCCTCTTTGAGGGTACAGAATCTGTTTCCTTTTTTCTTTATTTTCTTTATTCATTTTATTATCATTATTGTTATTATTATTATTACTTTATTAACGTTGACCCTCGAACGACTTCAATTTAATCTTTTTAAATGGTAATACAATATGAATGCTTACTCTTCTAATCAAAGAGATACTTTCATAAAAATTTTTACAAACCAGTAAATGTAAATGTATTTTGAAGAAGCAATAAAACTTGATTTTTAATTTATGGTTTTTTCGCTTTTTTTTTCTTTCTTCTATCTTTTACTTATCTGCTCCTCTTCTTATGCTTTTTACTTTATTTCTTTTTTCATTTTATCTAGACCATTTCTTAATTTCTGTTACTACTCGTAATATTTTTACAACGTTAGACTTGTTCGTTCTTTCATTTCTTTAGAGTGAACAGTTTTTTATGTTGGTTACACATTTGCACATTTTCATCTCGCCCGAAGCCCGAGTCTTACGTATCTAATTACCTACGTGCATAAGTTGGAGTTATGGTGTTACACGTAGGAACCCGAATTTTACATATTTATTACTGATACATTATATTTGCGTATATAAGGAATAATTTATTCAATAGAACAAGTCCAGGGCCAGATTGAGCAAAATGCATTGAATTTTTCAAAAAGATGCCGCACATTTTTCAATATTTTATTCATACCAAGAGATTCTCGAATTGGTGACTAATAGAAAACCTGCCGATACGTCGTTCCTCCTCCCCCCTTACCACAGTAATTTCAATTTGTAACTCGTTATTGACGGAAGAAGCTCAAAGAACAGTGTTGATATTGAAAAAGAAACGCGAACGAACGCGAAAGTCGATTGTATTGATGGGAAATGGTACAAGGGGAGGTAAGGGTGGGGGAATCTGTTCCATTTGAACGCCCATGCATGTCATAACGTTATAAAACGACAAAATCCCGAATGTTATACAAACACTGGAGTATAGTACATGAAGTGTTACTGGCTTATAGCTGGAAGTGGGTCAACGCGGTATGCTCGATGCAACCAATTTGGATATTATTACTGCTCGTACAACCTTTTGCGCCTTTATTATTTCATAGTTGAATGTTAATCTGCGCCGCGCTGCTACCTTTCATTTAGGTAGGTTATCTTATATGGACCAATAAATGCGCTAGTTTTAGACGTTTTAGTTCACAAGCGTGATACTATCAGCGCCACTACGCAATAATTAATTTTTATGAGTGAAATATATTTGGCTGTTATTGTTAGCAGGAGTGTTGGAACGAAGTCAATTCGTTTCGTTACACATAACGTTTTGAAGGGGTTTTCCAATTTTGTTTCATTTCTTCGTTGAAATGATTCAGTTTCGTATCGTTTTTCATCATTTTGTTTCGTTCTTTTTTTCCAAAAAATTCATCAAAATCTATCAAAATTCATCTTGAAAAACAAAGAACAAAAAAATGGATCAACTTCTGATGTGTCAGGTTACTTTTTTACATGAGCCTTCTAGCATGATTTTCCTGGAAGTATCTCAGTAGGAGCACTGAAATAACATAATGTCTTTGAAAAATAACGGAAAATCACTCATTGAATGTTTAAAATTACAGTAACGGAAACGAAATGAAATATTTCGTTTTGTTCCAAGTTTCGTTGCTTTTTTTCCAAACAAAATCGTTTCATTTCGCATAACGTTACAGCAATTTTTTTTGAAAAAAAGGTGTTTCGTTTGGTTTCACGTTACGGTTCTTATTTTGACCACCGTTGGACCTTGACTGTTGGCTATCGTTTCCATTTTCTTCATCTTGGATAATGATTTTATTTTCAGTGTAGCAGAGCACGGCAGAGCAGAAGGTAAGAATGGGCCACACTTTGGGAAAATAAAAATAAACAAACCAAAAAAAAAGAAACAAAACCTGTGACAGTAGCGCTAATTGACTGCGGTGTCATGCTGGCGAATTAAATAAATTCCACAGATAAAAAAACGCTGAACAAAAATTTTACATTGAGATGTTTATCTATTTTGAACGAAATTTATTATATAATCTTTGATGTCTTGGGAAAATAAAAATAAATAATAATAAATAAAATAAAAATAATAATAATAATAATAATAATTAGAGCTGAGATTTATATTTTCGAACATATTTTTCTGTTATGCACTAGATTGAGTATATTCCGTATACTTTCGCGTTTCATGAAATTCTGAGACGATTGAGCCCAATTTGTTAGGCAATATTTTAGCATATTTCAGGTATAAAAACATAAAAAAGCATATTTTGCCCTTTTTTAGGAAATATTTTGATATATTTATGTAAAATTCGATGGTTTCTACTGTTTTTAGGGAATATTTTACAAAAATTTGCAAAATGCTTCTAAAATTTTTTTGAAAAAAAAAGTTTGCCATCGCAAAAAGTCAATAAATAATCGAAAATCTGTCCGTCATCTAGTTTTCATAGTATCAATGTTCAAAATTTCAAATCATTTCACCGCATGGTACAGTTGTAAAATGTGTGCTTTAATTGCATTGCAATTATTTCTTCTTTTTCCTCTATTTTATTCAGTAAAGTTGATGTTTTGGCCAGTATTTGGCATTAATCCACTCAGATTGCAACGCAGTTGTATAGAGAATGCAATTTCCTTTAAAATGATACCCATATTGATAGGCAATATTTTGACATATTTCCCATTTTTAGGGAATATTTTAGCATATTTCCCTTTTTTAAGACAATATTTTTAGGCAATATTTCGACGTTTTTTGGAAAATATATATCTCAGCTCTAATAATAATAATAATAAAATAAAACATGCGACGGTGACGCTAATTGACTGCAGTGTCACGTTTGCAAATTAAACTAACGTCACAGATGAAAAATAATTCAGCACAAAAATTTATTATCGAGATACCTATCTATTTTAAACATAGTTCATGGACTACGTGATCGGCTACGTAGGACGTAGAGTAATTAAATGCGCCAGTGATTTGTACTTGAATATACTCTTGTATCTCCCTCTTTTTTACAGATTCTTTCCTACTACGCGTATTATAATATACTCCCAAAGTCGAGGAATATGAGCGGAACCGCACTTCTATGGTCCTGTCCTATCGCTAATAGTCAAACTCTCGACTGCATAGATTTCATAAGAGACAAAACTAATCAATGTACATGCTTGTAAAATGTTTAAAATTCAAATTGCGCTCGTTTAAATGCGCAATTTTTAAAATTAAAAATGTTTCGTTCCAGACAAATTGCTTTTGAATAAAAAATGAGAAACTCGTATCGGTGAAACGTAATGGTTTTTAATTTTTAAACTACGTACTTTTTCATACTCATATAAAACAATCTTGGAAATCTTTTTTATCAGATTTTCATACCAAGTATTAACAATTTGAAAAGCCTATTTCGCAAAATTTTACCAATCTGCAAATCTGCTACAATGAACACACGTGCTTGTCCAGTTTATTTACCTTCTACGCATTCATGTAATTATTCTACTGTGTTGGGTGGCTCAGATCCTAATTTTTAAATGAATAACGAACTCATCAAATTGACTTCTGCGGGAAATTAGAAAAATTTATCTTCCTCCTTCACAAAATCATCGCAAAATTCCCAAAACCATGTTTTACCAAAGTAAAAAGAAAAATATGCCGATATTTTGTAGAAACTTTGCACATGCACTAAGGAACGACGCAAACGTCAAAAAATTCCAGTCGCATCGAAACTGCACGAACTTCGTGCTCAAATCGCCCGCTACCAGGTAGTGGCGTAAAGGGCCGAGAGGGCCGTGTCCTGGGCGCGAAATTTTCGGGGCGCCAAGGACACTAAATCTTATTGTTGAACGCAGTTTCAGCAAACTGAAGATTATAAAAAATTATAGAAAATTAAATATCAGACAAAGCAAGTTAACGAGTTTAGGAATTTTATCGATGGAGAGGAACAGTGCTGTAACTTATTGCCCATTGGGAGGAACAAGCGCCTCCTCAAAAATGATGAATTATATTTTTGTGATGGATGCTCGCGTAACTTTTTCTCTTTTACTTTTAATTTTTTTTATTTGAATATCATTGTGAAAACAAAATTTCTTTTGATACAAGGGGCGCTCTAAAATTATGAACCTTGTAAGCCGCTACCGGACTTTGAGCTTCTTTAGGAGAAGAGGATTTCACATGGTAGGGGAGAGGCTTGATTGAAAAGGGAGGAATTCATCATCAAATACTTAGAGAGATTACAGCACCCTTGATTTTGCCTTAGTAGAGATTTTCTTTTTAGTTTTCGCTTCATTACAGGTACATAATATAGGTAATTACATACTGTAGGTAAGAATTTCATATTCCGTGGTATACACGAAAGCGGATAATAATTGGGTTGAAAGTTTTGGAAAAAGTTGAACACATTTTGTCGGTCGCCAAGTACCCGTAAGTGCTTGATTCAAGAGAGCCAAGCTCCATTCTCCATCCACCATCCACCATCCTCCATCCTCGGTATTTTCCATCGCTGCGCCCCGTCGTACCACTCTTCCTCCTATTTCGTAAACTTTTCTTCTTTTATAACTTTCAAGAATTGTATATTACTCGGGTGCTAGATATAAAATATAATTTCAACCGATAAGAGAAAAACTATTATAACTTTAAAGTTTTTTAAGTTGCACTTTCATATTATCTTTTGTGTTTTGTGTTGAAGAAACCATGCGCGCGCATCCGCTAAAACAATATTATTACCATCTCGACGAATATTTTATGTATGGAAAACTTTCTTCTTATGAAAACTTTTTTCTTTCTTTACGTTTGCAGACTTATTTATAAAACGAACAATTTATGAGAATATTAAATTTGCATCAAGTTAAAAGAAAATATTAATCTAAACTTTGAAAAATTCCGCCATATTGTATATCGCTCTTCGCCCTTCTAGCCTGCTGATGCACATTGTATTCTCTCGCCTTATTATTTTAAATTGTATTCTCGGGTACGTAGTTTGCCTAGTAATCTGTTTAAAATTTATCAACTTGTTTCATCAAACAAAACGAAAGCAAATGTCAAAAAAAAAATGGCGACGTCGACAACAGCAAAATAATTAGCAGTAGAAGGAAACTAGAAATTATCAACTTATTTTTCAAATATACTTTCTCGCATTCGAGGATTTTTCAAAATTTAAAACTTTCGAGAATTTTTTCAATACATCGTATCATTATACCGCCAGCTTTAATACTAGATTCGTCGACTATAAACGTTTACAACGTGAAGCCAGCTTATGAAGATAAACGCCGACTGTTTATTTGGATCGAAAATTAAACGTTTGGACAGTTTTAATTTTAACCATTAACGTTATTTATGTATTACGATAAGATTACGTGATCTAAGTCCGTGTAATGTTTCACTTAATCAATTTTTACTTGTACCAACTGCTGCGTACAAGACGTTCAACGCATTCAGCCTACCTATACCAACTTTCTTTTTAATAAAGCGTGTAATTTTCTTTTGCTCGTTTTTTTCGTTCCTTTATTTATTTTTTGTTATGATTATCATTTTTCTTTGTACCCCCTCCCCATTCTGTATTACTTAGTCTAGGAAACCATATCTTTGCCCGTTGAAATTCGTATATCCAATCATAAAGAAGGAGGTTGTATTTGAACTCAAATTATATGTATGTAGTATGTACCATGGACCTAGCTACTCAAGTACAAAAGTAAGATAGCTTCGCGAGAAGTACCCAACTGCATCCAGGGGGCCAGGGCCCTAAGAGAAAGATGAAAATACAATTCAATATTTTTCCTTTATTTTTTTGAAGGGCTTATGAACCCCAGGGTATTCGGTACCTCAATTCCTAGTACCTCTTCCTACTGCCTATTGCCTGGCTAGAGTTCCCTTCGAGCCAATAGCTAATTGTCTATCTGGTGTCAACACATCACTATCAAAATGTCACATACAAATATCATTCCACTTCGCGAAAAATTTCAGTTCTGTTATGAGAATATTGAAGTTAATCAGAATAAGGTAGGGGGGTGGTAAGGGTAGAGAAAATGAGAATGGAGTGAGATAAGCTACTCTGCACGTTTTGTTGTTCAGGCGACGTTTCTGCGCGCTGATTTAATCATCATTCATTACGAATTTAACGACTTTACTATTCATACCTAATCAAATTTACCCTTTTAATCGTATTTCGCATCGGTGTAATTTCCAATCATAATTTAAATATACTTGCGCATTGTGTTACTACTCATATTTATCTGGTTTATGGCGCTTCGTCGTCATTATTACCGTAGCGAAATAATTGGCTGAAAACCGGCGACGCTTTTACAAGAAAAAAAAAATTAATTACGCAACGTTTTTTTATTATTTTTTTGTTTTGTATTGTTTTGTTTTGTTTCACTTTATTTTGTTCTTTTGAAGTAATTAAACAAGACGATTATGCGATGCCTATATTGAGAACCAAATGTAACGATTATCGATTAAAAAGTTCATTTTTTGCTTTCTTGCATGTACCAGCTGTTTAATTGATCTTAGCCCACCAATCATAATTGGCTTTTATTTTTGATTGCAAGTTGGTATTGGGACTGGCAAGAATCTGTTGGAGCGCTAGTGTGCGGTACCTCTTTCCAAGTTCAATAATAAACCGCTAGGAGGCATAAATTAAAATTTTATATTTCAATTCAAAAATTGCCAAGAAATTTCGAAAATTCTGCAAACATGTGTGCATGATTACACCGATCGATATCTCATCGATACCCCTACGTTAGTTTCATCAATCACCACCGGATATCAGACACTTGGCTTGATAGTCGAATTGGGACTCTCAAGCAAAATGTCTGATATCTGGTGGTAATTGATGAAACCAATGAGGAGGTACCGATGAGACGTCGATCAGTGTAATCATACGCATATGGTTGCAAAATTATCAAAATTTACGGGTAAAAAAAACACAAATCACTACAACGTAATAAGCTGTCATTACGGTTGGTAATTACAAGGAGCATATTGCCTACTCCAAGATAAATATTAGGCACTGTACATACGATAATGTATAGTTATGAGTTGTACACCGCTTGTATGGGGCATTGGTAGGTAGGTCTATTTATCTAGGTAGTACGATAGGTAGAAATACAGTACCTATTAGAGAATACTTGCGACCGTAAGTTAAGCGTATATAATTGCGAAAAAGCGTCAGAAAAAAACTACCGATTCGAGCATCGATCGGCATTTAGTACAGCAACAAGTTCCAACTTACAAACATCGAATTCCACTAGACGTGCTATACTTTTTTCAATGTCGGCTTATCGGCAATTCTAAAGCGGCGAAACGTTATGATCAACAAATTTTCCTATGGAGTATCTACCAGACTGCTAGATGGGCCAGGGAGCATTTCACCGTGAAGAAGTCCTTTTTCGGTCTAGTTCTGAACAGTTATGACTACAATGTACTAAGGATCTTCTACCTACAACGCGTTTGTAAGTTTGTAAACTGGTCCTCAATCAGAGCGAGAGAGAGAAAAGGAAACACAATAAAATAATAATAATAAAAATAATAACGGTTATACCTAATATGCTAACTATAACAACAACGACAACAACGACGATATAACAATATAAAAACAAT
>QBDW01002613.1:0-17587 GCA_003261595.1 Maconellicoccus hirsutus | reverse complement strand
TAAAGAAATTCCGCTGTGAGGTGTTTTCATGAGGCGTGCGGCGACTTGAGCGAAATTCTTGGAAGGTGGAATTTAATTAAGGAATATTTTTAGAAATAAATATTTCTTCGTAATTTCCCAAATGTCGCCGTGCAATTTCCTCAGTTTTCCAGTTGGGGTGTTTTTGAGAAGCCTGGGGTGACTTGAGATGAAAATTTTTCAAATAAAATTTCGTAGAAATGAAGTAAAAAACATTTTCAAAAATGAACTATTTTTTCGCATTCAAAATTTCACCGTCATTTTGCTATTTCCTCAGCGTTTTGTGTAAGATTCTTCGGTTGGGGTGTTTTTGTGAGGCTTGGGGCGACTTGAGATGAAAAATTTTGGGAAAAAAATTGTCGGAAATTTCGGATAAACATTTTTTGCGCTTACGGTTTTTTAATAGATTTTTTAATTTTGTGATCATTTTTGCATATCATTTCAAAAAAGTCCAATTACAAAGAAATTTAAAAAGAGAAAAAAAATTGTAAGTTCAAAAAATATACTTGATTAAATTACTAAGAACTTTTGCATTAAAATTTTTTCCCCTAAAGTCGACTCAATCTTTATAAAAACGTCACAATTGTGTATCAAAGGAAAAAAAAAATCTTTTTTTAAAATTACCATTTCACATGATTATTTTGATAAAAAAGTTACTTTCAGTTGGGATGATTTTGTGAGGCTTGGGGCGACTTGAGATAAAAATTTTGAAGCAAAAATTGATGGAAATTAAATAATGAACATTTTTTGCGTTTACAATTTTTTTATATATTTTTTAATTTTGTAATCATTTTTGCATATTATTTCAAAAAAGTCCCATTACGAAGAAATTAAAAAAAAATTGTAAGTACAAAAAATATTTTTAATTGATTTACCAAGAACTTTTGCATTAAAATTTTTTTCCCTTTTTTTTCCCCTCAAATCGGCTCAATCTCTATAAAAACGTCACAATTGTGTACCAAAGTTCAACTTGAAAAAAAAATTCGTTTTTAAAAATTACCATTTCACGTGATTATTTTGATTAAAAAGTTATCTTCAGTTGGGGTAGTTTTGTGAGGCTTGGGGCCACTTGAGATGAAAAATTTTGAAACAAATATTGTTGGAAATCAAATAATGAACATTTTTTGAAATTAATACTTTTTTTTGTATCTCAAAATTTCGCCATTTTATCAGCATCACATACAATGAGCATAGATTGGGGTAATTTTGTGAGGCTTGGGGTGAATCTGGAGGAAAATTTTTTGAACAAAAGTTGTTAGAAATTTCATAAAACAATTTTGGAAATGAACAATTTTTTGCATTTCTTCAAATCATGTACTCCACAATTTCGATATTTCCTCAGCATCGCTCATGCAAATACTCTTTGGTTGGGGTGATTTTGTGAGGCTTGGGGCGAATTGAGATGAAAAATTTTGAGACAAAAATTGTTAAAAATCAAATTATGAACATTTTTTGTAATTAAAATTTTTTTTTCTACCTCAAATTTCGCCATTTTATCAGTATCACACACAATGAGTATCAATTGGGGTGTTTTTGTGAGGTTTGGGGCGACTTGAGATGAAAAATTTTGAAGCAAAAATTGTTGGAAATTAAGTAACGAACATTTTTTGTAATTAATAATTTTTTTTGTACCTTGAATTTCGCCATTTTATCAGCATCACATACAAAATGAACATCAATTGTGGTGATTTTGTGTGGCTTGGGGTGACTTTGGAGGAAAATTTTTTCCACCAAAAATACCGGAAATTAAATGAGGAACTTTTTTTGTAATAAATAAATACCTTTTTCATATTTCCTCAAATTACGTCACAATTTCGCTATTGTGTCAATATCGCATACAAAATTCTTCGGTGGTGGTTTTTTTGTGAGGCTTGGGGCGACTCGAGAGGAAAATTTTCGAAACAAAATACATTGAAAATGAGATGACGAATATTTTCTGTACGAATAATTTTTCAATATCTCCACAAATTTCGCTGCTTTCTCAAGTATCGTAAATAAAATTCTTCAGTTGGGGCGTTTTTGTGAGGCTGGGGTGACTCTGTAGGAAAATTTTTTCCACAAAAGTTGTTTGAAATTAAATGAAGAACATAAAAGGTAATAAAAAATATAGTTGTACCATTTCCTTCGAAAAAATCCACGATTTCTCTCACCAAAACCCTCAAATCGAATATAAACTTCAATACATTTTCTGGCAATGTCAACAAATGGACGGTGGAGGGGGGTTAAACCCCTCAAAATTTCTCGCAGGTTGCGTCACCGTTTCAACTCAGACTCAAGTACAGCTCATTAATATAACTGAAATATTACAGTTGTGGGAGGGGAGGGATTGAAAACAAAAGTTGAAGATTTAAATTTTTTAAATAAAAATTATTGGTAATGCTTTTGGCTACATTTTTTATTCGAATCATTTTTCATTGAGAAGATTAAGTAAAGATTTGCGGCCTTTGTATCAAAGAATGTGGTGATTTTTGAGGCAAAATCATGAAAAATGGAATGAAATTTAATTTTCAGTTTTCATCAAACGAACAATTTCACTTCGTTGCATTTCCCGAGGAAATTTCGACACTTGTTGCTTCGAAAAGCACATCAAATCAAGAAACTCGTAGACAAATCGAAGAATCAATACAGGAAGACGATACGATCACAATGCACAGATAAGATCCTCCGAAGAGACCTCATAGACCACTACATCAGAACCTGCAAAAACAACTATACCAGGGGACCTTCGAATATCGAGGAAATTCGACCCCTTAGGGTGCCCATTTGTTGGCCAGAAGACCACGATAAATAGTCGAAAATGAATATTAAAGAGATTACGAACTCATCAGCGGAACTGGAACATGTAATAAGAGGTTTTATGTGCATTATTATACCATCGGATACTTTCGCCCAAAATGGATTCATATTTTAATGTAAATCGTGGCTTAGCCATTAAGATGATCGTGTGAGATTTACGAGCTTTCGTTGATATTCCTCGATTATCTCCCCTCATCCGAGGCAACTTTGTGTTCGGGCGTGTGAAATCATGAAAGACCAATTAATCGATGTAATCGTCGATCACACTTTGATCATTAGGGTCAAAAAAATCATCGATCTTTTGACTAATCGGACGAAATCGAAACCCTTGGAGGCCTCGCCACAGATGCTAACACCTGGGAAAATCCGGCTACAACCTGCGCCATCGCACCTATACTTTGTCACGTTAATACCTTGAGATACCAGAATCATTGTATGGTTTGTTTGGAAAAATAAAAAAGCGACAATACGTGTACCAATTCGTGATACGAAATCGTGCCTTATGCGAGTTATACGTCGCGTCGTAATTAAAACATATCGTGAGACGCCGCAACGAACAAACCGTAGACAATCACAGGCGAAGATTTACATAACTTGGCCATTCGGATAAACCCAATTAGAAAATACTTTCGCGACCGTACCCTCAACTAGATCACCTTTTGTCTAGTCTACGCAAGGTTGCCCGGGCCGAATTTCACCTACACGATGCAATTCGGACGCAACATGCGGTCACCGCAGGCACACCGGCGGCTAGACCGTACCGGAAATCTAATTGCAGCCTTGCTTCAATCAGACTCCATCGACGGGTTTTCTTCGCCAAGTCTCGAATTTTCATGACGAGGTTTTTGTCCTGCAATTACACACGATCGCGGTTTTTCAAACGAACAAGGCCATGTCAGATTTTGTAGACAAGTTGAAGGCCGCGTGGCGTTCACTTTCGGCAGCCCAACGCCCTTTTTGCCGGCACCTTTGACGCGATTTCAAATATCACCTTTCGCAACACGCGGCTATTGCAATCCAGCGAGATAGCTTGTGATGGACACGTGAAAAGGGACTTTTCGTAGATCCGAGAAGGTGATAAGGAGAGAGTGATATGTATGACGTTCGTTCAATGGCGAGTAATTGGCGTTTTGAAGTAGACGAGATCGTTGCCGGCGTTCGTTGGTTGCGTGTTATTTGCAGTTTTTTTCATACTGAGTCGTGCCAAGGGGGTGAGGGGAGGACTTCACCCGCAGTGCGAATTTCCCAAAAAGGCTCTGGAAACTTCGAATGGGCCCAAAACAACCCCTCCTTAAAAATAGAATATAACTGAATCAACGGAAATCAGAAAAAAATTTAATTCAATTATAAAATAAAAATTTAAAAAATTTTCAAAATGTAATTACGCGAAAAAAAATAAAAAATGCTACAATTTCAGAACCTGGATTTCTCAAGTTCACACGAATAAATTGTAAATTAATTTTCACCATTTTCACCACAAAATCGATTTCATGTTTTAAAAAGTCATATTTTTGATTTTCGTAATTCGTTTCATTTTTTTCAAAAATAAAGAAATTAAAAAAAAAATTATCCGTCTACAGGAAACAACGAAATGTCAAAATTAGATTAAAAACACGCCAAAAAAAGACCAACAAATGGCTTAAAAATAGTCAAGAATTTAATAAAAAATTGGATAGAAAATTATCGCCAAAATTTTCGAAACACTTGAACGAATAATCAAACAAGAAAAATGATCAAAAGAATCCAGAAATCGTCATAGAACGATTAAAAACATCAAAAAAATAGCCATAAAAATACAAAAATATTCCAAAAATTGAAAAAAAATTTAATAAACCATAAAATTGGTTTTGGCTTAAAAACCGATAAATTCTCATGTCACAAAAAAAAACATCAGGAAAATGGTCAATAATAAAAATCATTTTAATATTCAAAAAATTTCCATAAAATTATCAAAAACACTATAAAAATTTCCAAAAAATGACAAAAATTTTTAAACATTCCAAAGAACGATTGAAAGAGTAATAAAAATAGCAGCTTGAAAAATAAAAATTCCTCATAAAACTACTAAAAACATCAGAAAAGTAACCAAAAAATGATAAAAATATTCTAAACATTGAAAAAAATAGCAGTAAAAGTAATTTAAAGAGCCAAAAAATTTCAAAAAAACTATTAAAAACAAAATGACAGAAATTTTTGAATATACAAAACAACGATTGAAGTATTAATGAAAGTAATTTGACGAATTAAAAGCTTAATACTGAAAAAAAAGTATTACGAAAATAATAAAAGTAATTCAAAGAGCCAAAAAATCGCCGGAAAATTGTCAAAAACATCAAAAAAATGACTAAAATGTGATAAAAATATTTTCAATGCTAGAAAGATGATTAAAAGTGCAATAAAAATGATTCAAGAGCCACAAAATCACCATAAAATTATCAAGAATATCCAAAAAATGATAACATTTTGTGAAAACTCAAATAGTGACGAAAAAAAATAACATAAATAATTTAGATACCAAAAAATCGCTATAAAACTAGAAAAAAAATTAAAAATTGCTTAAAAAATTACAAAAATATTCGAAACATTAAAAAAAATGAGTGAAAAAGCAAAATAAACGATTAAAAAAAATTAAATAGTACCGAAATAATATTGAAAACAGCAATAAATACACAAAAATTTTGAAAACCCCAAAAAAATAAACTGAAAAAAGATCAAAAACGGCTGAAAATTTTCAAAAAAAACTTCAAAAAGTAATTAAAAATTGCAAAAAAAAACGTAAAAATAACAGCAGATCTCTTCAGCAAGATTTTCAAGTCACGATGACGACATCACTCAAAATAATTTCAATTTATGACGTCATCAATACATAAATTTTTTTGGTTATCACATGATCACTAAAAACTGACCTAGATAAATCATTTTTTAGTTGGATTTTTCAACGACTTGATTTTTTATTGTTCGTTTGGCAGCGCGGCGTTAATAAAATTAATTATTGTTTCGCCCCCTCTCCCTCCTCTCAATTAGTTCCTCAGATATGAGATATATTTGCTGAACGAATATTCCAAAATTTAGTGAAAATTATTCCTCTTTCGTGTTTTCTTCCTTCTTTCTATTTCTTTCCTCCCCTCTATCTTTCCCTTTTTATCATAATTACAAATTACTATCTTCTTGCCTCTGATTCTTCAACTCCTTTCCTTTATTTTTTTACCCCTCCTCCTCCATTTCTACTTCATTTATGTGTATCATTATTTCCATTCTTTTCTCCATCTCTCGCGAAGTCCTTCACTCTTCACTCAGCAAATCTTGCTGTGATAAAATCTAAGAAACGTCAAAACCTGACGTAACTCGCGATCACATAACACGGGTGGGTGGCAAACACGTGTCAATTGAAATTTCTTTTTTTTCGAGGCACAAATTATTCTCAGGTTGATTGACATCTTCGAAAATTATTTTCAACTAGGCGCATTTCAATACATGGCAAGTCGTTGTACTCGTGTGTAGCTGTGTACATAATGGAAAAATACTACGCTGGCGATGATGGACGAAATAAAAAACTTCAAGATGTATCGCCAGAGCAATGGTATTGACCTCACGGCTCTCCTTGTTTAAACATACGTTCTAACGCAATCGCACAAAATATTACAACTTTGATAAGTAACTCGGTGGCGATATGATCGCAAGGTGTCTCTAAATTAGACGATCGCTATATATTAAATTACCTATAACGACAACTTGGATGCGGTAAGCCTCGCATATATGCCAATAATTTAACGCCACAAGTGTAAATATAAAGTTAATAAAAAATAATAACATATCGGAGGCTCGATTATAACGATATTACTTCCAAATATTCCAGGGTCGACAACGCGTAATTTATTCAGAGAAGAAAAAAACGCGATGTAGGCGTGTATATGATTCCATTATACGCTACCGGCGCACTATTTTTTCGCTGCTTAGGCATCGAGCTGGTCTAATTTTGAACCTTGGTTATTATCCAAGTACATATTCGGGTACTTGTCGTTTGATAATGCCATCAAGCTGAAATCTAATTGAAATCAATTCTTTGGGTTCATTAATCATATTAGCGACGTTGATCGCTGTATGACTAGATTCTCGTTATAAAGGGTATTTACGATATTACGCGTTAAAATTGCACCTGTTTGGTAATTACCTAATTGCCAAGGTAGCCCGGTTCGCAAGGTAATTTAACCCTTATTTCCTTTGTGCCACCCATTATTAGTCGGCGAACCCGAAGGGCCTTCGGTGTGTTTATTTATTGGATTTTGCGAAATAAACGCCGCCAGCGTTGATAATACGAGCTTGGGGAGGGTTTATCCTCGTTTGCAAAATAACACCTTCCTGTTAATCGACCGTCTGGAATAACCTGTCGATATGGCTTGTAAAATTCAACATAGAGGTAGGAGTTTTATTCCAGTGGAAAGTGAATCTACTGGAAAGATCCTCAAAGAAGCTAAGACCTCCAGGAGGACTAGCAAATCACCAAGAATCTCTACCAAATATAGCAATTAAATCTAGAAATCCTATTACATCTTGTCATTAAAATTTTATTAAAAATCGTCAAAAAAAATACTTCTTAAATACCAATTCAATTTACAGCACGAATAAATAAATTATTAGAAATCAACTAAAACGTGAAAAAATCATTTCAGAACATCTCAACCAATTAACGAAGATTTCACACCCATGTTTATCGTTTTTGGGTCAAAGTGAACGCACACCATGGGTGAGATTGCGTTGTTACGGTTACAAACTGCAAAAAAAAAGATCTTGTGGACTGGCAGTCTACCTCAATAAAGTTCTGTATACGGGTCCACGATGGGAAAATTGATTTACGATCATATTTTACAAGACCGAACCATTTTACGAGCGTTTTTATTAAAGCTTCGTAAAGATTCGAGGCATATTTGTAATTTACTCATCGAAGTATGCAAATATTTTGGGGAGAGGGGGCAAAGAACTAAATTACAGAAGAAACGATTAACGCAAAAATAACGTTGACGTAAGAACCAAAATTTTATAATATTTTTAAAAAATGCAAAAACCATGAATAAATTATGCGAATCGTTGAAAATCTCAATTAAACCGTTTCCAACTATTTCGAATAAATTCTGAAAAAAAATAACTCGGTAGATTTACTTTTCAAAATATCCAAACCGAAATATCGATTATCGAAATCAAAGTACTGCGATTGAAAAAACAAAATCGAAAATCAAATCATCGATATTGAAATATTGAAATTCAAACATTGAATCAAACATTAAAGTCGAATTATTGATATCAAAACACTGTATAATTCAAACATCGAAATCTAATTATCGATAAATTAAAGTATTAAAATCGAAATCGAAAATCGAAATATCGAAATTTGATTCTCAAAATCGAAACGTCAACATCGACATATCAAAATCGAAATGTAAACATCGATACATCGAAATACACATAAAAATTGTAACATCGAGTTTAAAACATCGAAATCACAAATCAAAATGTCAAAATTTGAACATCGAAGTCGAAACATCGAAATGTAATTATCGATAATGCAACCAGGGACGGATCTTAAGGGGGCAGGGGGCAGCTTGTCCTCCTGCCCTTCCGATGTTGTAAAAAGTTGGGAAATCGAGCGTTTTCTGAATATCAGACTTAATTTTGATTTTTTATTCAGTCGTTTTCGTTTTGTCAATTTTTAATTATCGAATAATGTCGAGTTGTGCGTTTTTCTAATTTTTTCTTGTTCATGTTCAATTTAACATCTTCTCCGGGCCGAAAAGAAAATTTCCAATAATTTTCAAAATTTAAAGAAAATTGAGTTGGAAATTTCTGTAAATTCAGTTGGGATTTTCTATGATTTTGCCCCCTCCCCTTGCCCCTCAAAAATTCTTGCGGTACGTTCCTGAATGCAACATCAAAATCCGAAATCGAAACGCGATCGTCGATACATTGAAATCGATGTATCGATATCAAAACATCGAATTGCAAATATCGAAAACAAAACATCAAAATCAATATGTAAACATCGACGTTTCAAAATTAAAATTTCGAAGTGAAATATCGAAATCGAATTGAAATTCAATTATCGATATCGATAAACCAATAATAATCAATTAAAGCATTACAAATCGATATATAAAAATTGTGATGTCGATTCGAAAATGAGATCACAAAGCCAAACATCGAAATCGAATTGAAATTAAATTATCGATATTAATGAACTACTAAAATCACTTTAAATTCAAATGGAAAAATCGAAATATCGAACATCAAAATTACTACGTCGAATTTAATACATCGAAATCCGAAATTAAAGCATCAAAAATTAAAATAATACAATCGAAATAAAAATCGAAAAAATAACATTGGGATTGAAAAACATCGTAACATCAAAGTTTGAATGTCGAAGTCGAAACATCGAAATCGAAACATCAACATCGATACATCAAAATCAAATAATCGAAATTGAAATTCCGAAACCAAATATCGAAATGAAAACATCGAAATTAAACTATCGATAATCGAAACATCGAAATTATAACATCGAAACATCAAAACTTAAATATCGAAATCAAAACTTTAACATCGATACATTAAAATCAAATAATCGAAATTGAAATTCCAAAACCAAACATCAAAATAGAAACATCAAAATTAAATTATCGATAATCGAAATATCGAAATTATAACATCGAAACATCAAAACTTAAACGTCGAAATTGAAACTTTAACATCGATACATCAAAATCAAATAATCGAAATTGAAATTCTGAAACCAAACATCGAAATGAAAACATCGAAATTAAATTATCGATAATCGAAATATCGAAATTATAACATCGAAACATCAAAACTTAAATATCGAAATTAAATTATCGATATCGACAACCAATTTAAATCAGCGGAAACTCGAAATATCGAAACCAAGATGTCTTAATCATTATAATGTCGAGGTCAAAATTAAAACATCAAAAAATCGAGCATCAAAATTGAAAATCTAATAATCGAAATCAATATCGAATTCCTGACAACGCGGTACTAAACCTAAGTAAAAATATCGACACCTAAACATCAAAACTTCAAAATCAAACTACCCGACTTCGAATACCGACTCTCAAACGAAATCCACGTCTCATCACACACCCAAATTCACATCCCCACTTCCCCAACCCTATCGTGGAATTAGCTCGGGTCACGTTCGCACTCGCATCAATCTACGCAGCCACCAGAGTGTCAAAATGCACCGAAAATGTATTTTTGCACGAATCCTTGACGCCTTTCACCCATCACTCGACCTGGCATCTCGAACCACTAGATCAAGCTCTTCCAAAAGGTGTCACTTAAACACGTAGCCACTAGCCACCACCTCTATTTCGTTAAAATACCTCGCGCAATAAAAATGCTAACTCTAGGACGTGTTGATTAATTGGATAATGTACGTGGTTGAGATGTCGTCGTCGCCATAGCACTTACGACGGTATCATCGTGTTACCATTATAGAAAACACAGAGAACCAGTTACGTAACCGAAAACAAATTTCTTTCCCTGGTCTCTCTCTGGATGTTTGCACACCTGCGTTTCGCGTTTCCAATCGAGGTATACTAGGCGCTATCTTATTAACATAACGACGCGCATTTTTCGCGACTCCTCGTAATTTCAAAGCGTACTCGAGCATTCGACTTTTAAATTAGACCCATTCATCGAACGTGACGCGTTGTTATTTTCTATACCAACGAAACGTGCTGCTTACGCGCACAATAAACTTTTTAAAAAGTAAAAACGCGAAAAATTAATTACGTTTTGAAAATACATATACTTGACCTAGTTCGACGCCTCGATTTTGTGCGCCCCCACGTGTGAAAATGACACATGTCCACTCATCGGACACGATTAATTAAACATTTTCTCCCTTCATACATCAAAGACGCGCATTCGAAGCTTCTTTCAAGTTGAAAACATGTCGATGTTGTTTTACTTGAATCTCATTCCAATGAACTAGTTCCAAATGAACACGACTCCAAACCGGAGGTTTCGATTGATGGAAAATCATTTATATTAAGGCCCAAGGCGATGTTACATATTGATCTCGGCTCCTTTACCTTCCTCTCGTGCACACAATCCCATGTACGAGATGTTTTCACGTATGTCAGACGTACGCAATAGCGCATACGTAATTAATACAGCGGCGAAAAAAACGTACTTCTTGAAAAATTCGCAGCGATTACGCGTCGTTTGACTATGATTTTTCACGTCGAGTTGGGATAGGTCAGACGATGAAGTAACGTGATGCTCGGCAGGTTTGAAAGTGCCTGGAGATGGCAACCGACGATGATTCCGGTAGTGGCCCGGTCACCTATATTCGACGTCGATGTCGATTGTCGTGGAGTTGCGTAGATTAGCTACCAGATTCAAATTTCATAAGGAAATACACACAGAAGAAAAAAAGAAGATATTGTAAAATGTCCAAAAAATCACCACGTAGATGACGTCATTTCGAGACTTTATCCACAGTTTACAACGTCGTCGATGTTTAAAGCGTTCAGAAAGATTTCCAGGATTGTTAAGAGGGGCGGGGGGAGAGGGGCAAAGCTCAATAACATGAAACATTTCCTCAAAGCTACCGACATCAAATATTCTTGTACATAAATAACATCGCGATATGTTTTCCTAAAATAGATCAGTGACGTCATAGACTTGATTTTATCGCGATGTAATGACGTCGTTGTTATTTTAAAAGATTTTTTACATTGAGAGGGGTAAGGGGGGATGAAACCAAGTCATATGCTTCGATAAACGTTTTCAACAAAGTTTACATACGAATTGATGACGTCATCGCGTCTTGCCACAAATTCAATGACGTCATTGCGTCTTGCCACAAATTTGATGACGTCATAGTTCTAATGCTATCACGAACAGATGACGTCATTACTGTTTAAAAATATTTTGATGCATTGAAGTGCGATAAGAGGGGTTGAAATTTAGATACAATTTCTTGATGAAGAGCTCCATCGAATTTTGTAAAAAGTGTTCTTTTTTTAATTTTCGGTATTTTTAGAGCTTTTTTCTGGCCATTTTCAGTATTAATAATTTTTTAAAATTATTTTTCGGATATTTTTTCAACATTTTTAATCATTTTATGGCCATTTTTTGATTACCAATTTTCTAAGTAATTTATATTGACTTTTCCTCAGTTTCTAATCGTTTGTTTGGATTTTCTATTTATTTTTCAATTTTTTTTTAATTTTTCGGGTATTTTAAATTTTATAATTTTTTTAATGAATTTAAATGAAAAGAAATGAGCAAATTCTTCCTTAAAAATAAATACGTATTTGAAAATGAAATTTTTTCCAACAAATTTTCAGTCGAAATTTAATTTTCAGTGTAGCCAACCTCAACAAAAAGTTGTACATCACTTAAAAACTTTTTAAACGTTTTGATATTTTTTTAATAGAATTTTATGATCATTTTTTGATTACAGTAATTTTTGTTCACTTTTTCTCAGTTTTTAATTGTTTGTTTGGATTTCTCTATTTTTTTTATTTTTTTTATTTTTGACCATTTTAAATTTTATTACTTTTTTACAAATTTAATTTTTTAAAAACGAGCCAGTTGTTTCTTAAAAATAAATATGTACTTAAAAATGAAAATTTTCCGAATAATTTTTGGTCTCGAAATTTAATTTTCGGTGTAGCCAACCTCAACAAAAAATTGTACATCACTTGAAAACTTTTTAAACGTTTTGATAGTTTTTTTAAAGAATTTTATGATCCTTTTTTTATTACTTATTTTCCAGGTAATTTTTGTTCACTTTTCCTCAGTTTTTAATCGTTTGTTTAGATTTCTTTATTTTTTTATTTTTTTTATTTTTTGACCATTTTAAATTTTATTATTTTTTTACAAATTTAATTTAAAAAAAATGAGCCAGTTGTTTCTTAAAAATAAATATGTACTTAAAAATGAAATTTTTTCGAACAATTTTTGGTCTCGAAATTAAGTTTGCAGTGTAGCCAACCTCAACAAAAAATTGTAAATCACTTGAAAATTTTTTAAACGTTTTGATAGTTTGTTTAAAGAATTTTATGATCATTTTTCGAAAACTTATTTTAGAGACAATCTTTATTCGCTTTTTCTCAGTTTTCAATCGTTTGTTTGGATTTCTCTATTTTTTTTTTTTGACCATTTTAAATTTTATTATTTTTTTTACAAATTTAAATTTAAAAAAATGAGTCAACTCTTTCTTAAAAATAAATATGTACTTAAAAATGAAATTTTTCCGAACAATTTTTGGTCTCGAAATTAAGTTTGCAGTGTAGCCAACTCTAACAAAAAATTGTACACGATTTAAAAAAATTTTCAACTTTTTGGTGGGCATTAATCAATGATTTCATTGCAATTTTAATTTTTTAATTCAACAGCAAACATTTAAAAATTTTAAAAATTTGGATTACAGTGTTGCCAATCACGTAATAAGAATTCTAAAAAGTGAACTAAATCTGGAAATTTATACAAAGCGTTTCTTACCGATATCTCATCAATCATTAATCCCATCGAAATTCCAAAAGAACATTATTTCACGCAAATTAAATTTCCCGCAATTTACATTTCACACGTATTTTTTCGAAGCACGCTTCGTTCTCGAGTAATCGATCAAAAACGCATGAAAATCAGCGTAAGGGATTCGAAGGCACGACATTTTGTCACCACGCCGCGTAATACACGCGGCAATTCGTATCACCTCGGATGAAAAATTTTCTCTGAAATTAAAAAATTGTCGAAGGAAAGTTTTTCATAAAAATTCTTATTTGGTTCACAATAAAACAAATTTTCTGGAGAACAGGAGGGAAGGGGGAGTAAAATTATAGTCGTGAAAATTTCTCTAGTACACCAACTCAAGCCGAAACCTGGACCCTGGAGGAACTTATTATGCTCATCTGCGTATAGCTCTTGCTCGATATTTGTAAAATTAGCCAAACACATCGAGAGCACGTAAAACCAAGAGGAGGTATTTTTCATCAAATACTCACACGTCCTTTGCAAACTTAGGTCGTCTTAATCGACCTACAGCACTTAACGTAAACTGAACTATTCGGTAAAATGCAATTAACGCTTTTGTAACGATTACAAGACAACGATGCTGTTCGTGGTCTACGAGTAAAAATGGCTTATGGTTTCAAGGTTTCTGTATAATGTATAAAATCGGCGTAGAGTAATGCTCGGTGTCGGTGCAATGACATGGCGTCTCGTCCTTCTGGGCGAACGATCTCTGGCGTCTACGTCGCTATACGGTTTCATTACGTTACGCAACAGGAGACCGAACGATAAATAATTTTCTCGTATAATCTTTTCACCTATACGCCAAGATAATCGACGATTAAAAATCATTTTGTTCGTCGTCGGATACGAGACACGATAACGGTCGAATTTATCACTCGTTAAGGTAATTTGTTACTTTTATGTAAACGTAATTGTAACGATAATGAAAAAATTAATATTCGTCCATCGATTTATTATCGCTATCGACGAAATACCGCTTCGGTATCGTCGCGAGAT
This sequence comes from Maconellicoccus hirsutus, assembly GCA_003261595.1. Classification (NCBI taxonomy): domain Eukaryota; kingdom Metazoa; phylum Arthropoda; class Insecta; order Hemiptera; family Pseudococcidae; genus Maconellicoccus; species Maconellicoccus hirsutus. The sequence goes on along the minus strand of QBDW01002613.1, from coordinate 3,214 downwards.
TCCTTGCAATTGTCACCTTTCCAACTCGGACTTTTATAAATTCGTATTGAACTTTCTTTTCTTTCGGTAACTCTTCGATTTAATATTTATTATGGCCGCCGAGTATACCAACATTATCGCGAGAAGTGAACGCTCCATGTATGTATTTCCTCCCATCGACGCTACTTCGCTTTGTTATGTTGGTAAAGTGATTGATACACCAATAAATTCATATGCCGTACGAACCGGACGAAAAAGGAAGCCGGGAAATGTACCATTTATCGGCATTCTTCTCTCATTCGTCGAACGTGCTTTACGAGTTGTTTTTCAATATTTGGCAAATGATCTCAAAAAAACAAAGGGAGGAGGAGTCAATCAAAAGAACTCGATTTTAAAATACCACCGCAACGAGATTAAGGTAACGAAACTAACAATTCAAGATTTATTGAGTTTTTTATATACAAGGAGGAGGGGAGGGGGAGGCTGAACGAAAAAGATTAAATTCGTAATCCGCGTGAAAAACTTCACGCGGAATATTTTTCGCTAATAAAAATCAGATTTTCATTTTTGTAATATTGAATCACTACTCGGTCGAAATACCCGAAAAAACGAGGAAAAGTTCTTGGTAAAATTAAGAATATTTTTTGTACTTACAATTTTTTTTTTCTTCTTAAATTTTTTCGTAATTAGACTTTTGAAATGATATGCAAAAATGATCACAAAATTAAAAAATATATATAAAAAATTGTATGCGCATATTTGTTACAAAAATTTTTCCTCCAAGTCGCCTCAAGCCTCTCAAAAACACCCTAATTGAAGAATTTTGTTTGTAATTTTGACAATATAAACAAATTATGAGGCAATTTGACGAGATAAAAAAAATATTACATACAAAAAATATTTGGCATTTAATTTTTAACAACAATTGTTTCAACAATTTTTATCTTAAGTTACCCCAAATCTCTCAAAAACACCCCAACTGAAGAATTTCATTTGCGATGTTGACAATATAAACAAATTATGAGGCAATTTGAGGAGATAGAAAAAAATATTACTTACAAAAAATATTTAGCATTCAATTTTCAACAACTTTTGTTTCAAAAATTTCTGTCTCAAATTACCCCAAACCTCACAAAAACACCCCAACTGAAGAATTCTGTACGCGATATCGATGAATTAACGAAATTGCAGCGTAATCGGAACAGAAACGAGGGAAATGTTCATTTCAACAAATTTACATTTAATTTCCAACAACTTCTGATTAGAAAAGTTTCTCTCTCGAGTCGTAATATCACATGTAACGTTTGATGGTTGATACTTTTCCCTCCCAATTGATAAAAAATTGATAAAAATTATTATCTCGATCGCATCTCTCTAAAACGAAGCTTTTAATCGCGATTGAGCGAATAACTTCGTCAAACCACGTTTACACTGTTACCACCACGACGATAAAAAAAAAACGAAAAATTTGACAATTTCGCCAAAAGCACCTTCTAATTACTCGTTTTCAAATTCAAATCAAAGCAAATATCCCCATCTATTTTTCATCACCCCCCCCCACATCACATATCCCCATAACTCGTTATTAAATTCTCCTCCCGACACAATTCCAACCCGGTCGTAGCAATCACTAAATAAACAAGGGTACTCCACAAATCCACATCGAAGCTTCCCGCACGGAATACTTTCTATTAATGACGTCACCGCCGCCCAATTCGCGTACTTCAGATCCTATGCATATCCTACAAACCTTCTTTCTTTCTGAAACCCGACGAAAAATTTTCACCCATAAATAATGATTTCTATGGACCCACCACGTTCACCTTGCCAGTAATGCGAAGAATGCTGAAACATCTTTGTTTAATGACCATCCGCAGCGTGGTTCACAATTTAGCATTGAATTATATGTATACTCGATTTGGCGTACAAAAAAATATATTATCCAAGGCTGATCCGAAGAAAAAAATTCAAGTTAGAAATTTTCTCTTCGTGAATTGAGATGTTACGCGTAGAATTTTAAAAAAGTGAAAAACCCCATTTTAATCATTTACGTAAACGCCAATATTATCCTTGACTGGTAAATCATTAAATACGTCACGTTTATCCCCGAATTGTACAATTCATAATACCAGTTTAATACTTTTATCACTCTTCTCTATTTTTTTCTTTCATTAACGGTATCCAGAACTGTATTGTATAATGGAATAATTAAAGAGAATTAAATTACCTAGTAATTAGTGTAAACGCTTGAAACCACCTGTTTACACCCTTGGAACGTACGGATTGCTTTTAAGGTCGCCGCATTATGCTATTTCATTGTTACACACTATGTTAATATAAACGGCGAAAAATACCGATGCAACAAGTCAACGGTGTTTTAGCCGAATTTCCCGCGACGAATGCAATTCTATGTATTTTGAATGCACAAGGCAGTAACATTTTCGAACAAAGGAGGTCGTAAAAAATTATAGACTTCCATTTACCCACGATCTTTCCTGAAGTTTTATTTCATTGAAAAATAATCGATTTTCGTCGATCCTTATCAGTGTTACCAACAGCAACGGTACGAAAAAATTTTTTATATTGGTTGAAGAGTTTTTATAATTGTTCGAATAATTTTTTTTTCCAGTTGGACTTGAAAAATAATAGATTTACGAAGTTATTATCAATTTTTTCATAAATCCATTTTTTCCCGACTTGACGTCAAAATAACGAAAAATCATTCGGAGAAGTTGTACCAACTAAGTTCACACGTGTTTTTCTCGTTAACGCTGCGTTCTATGTAAATAACGTTCATATGGTAATTTGTGAGGAATTTGATGAGGAATATTTTTAGTTATTATGAATTTTTTCATCAACCCACTCCATCTTGACTTAGAAGACAAAAACTTGTATAATGATTCGACTGTCGAATATTGCAGTGGTGTAAGCTAAAGTTCACACGTGTTTTTCTCGTCAGCATTACGTCCTATGCAAATAATGTTAATGACATAATTTGTTGGAAATTTTATAAGAAACATTTTTAGTTATTATAAATTTTTTCTTCAGTCCACTCCATCTTGACTTAGAAGACAAAAACTTGTAAAATGACTCGACTGTCGAATATTGCAGCGATGTAAGCTAAAGTTCACACGTGTTTTTCTCGTCAGCATTGCATTTTAAGCAAATAATGTTAACGACACAATTTGTTGAAAATTTTATAAGGAACATTTTTAGTTATTATCAATTTTTTCGT
>QBDW01002612.1:0-26547 GCA_003261595.1 Maconellicoccus hirsutus | reverse complement strand
CACTTAAGACATCGTATGGTGCCATGAGAAAATTATATTTTTCGTTAAACATGAATTTATGTCATTCACAACCATGACACTTGACCATTCCAATGACGTTCATCATATTATATGATTTGTTATACTATAACAAGTCATTACATATCACATGACAATCACAACCATAACACATCACCACGATAATGACTTGTCAAATGGTATAGTATATCACTCGTGATCATATGTCACCTTAACGATGACGTGTCATTTACGAATTGTTATGATGGCATGAAAATATCAAGATTATCACTCATGGGCATGACACGTCACCATGACAATGTCGTGCCATCATATATATCACTCATGATCATGATATGTCACCATAACAAAGACCTGTTATCTATGACATGTTAATATGCCATGAAAATATCAAGGTTATCACTCGTGAGCATGACACGTCACCATGACGATGTCTTGTGCCATCACATACATCACTCATGATCATGATATGTCACCATAACAAAAACCTATTATCTATGACATGTTATCATGCCATGAAAATATTATGAACATGACACGTCGCCATGACAACAGTTACCATGACAACGCGTGACACTTTCTTGTGATGCTTTTTCGCGACGATTTTCGATTTCATGAGCCATAGCAAGACATGAAAATGCCAATATAAAAGTAAATTGTAATTTTTGCATTCAAATTCAAGCAAAAAGCTTAAAATCCTATTCTCGACACATGAAATTTCTTAAACCAAAAATAAAAACACCATTCACTACTTCACCAGTCACCGTCAATTTACGAGAAACTGTTTCCAACACTCACAAGACTCGTTTCTTTTTTTTATAACTAATTCGAGAACGATTGTTGGATGCAAAATCGAGATTTGTTCACGATTACAATAGGGAGTCTGCGTATCTTACATCTTAATAAATTTAATAACTACCGTCGAGTTTTTTTCGAGCTACAAAGAGCGAAAAAAAACACGTTACACGCGAAAGGAAAAGTGAAGCCATAAACTCGGCACGACTTTTAACAGTAGTCCGAAAAAAGACCACATGGATTATTTATACCTCCGAAATAAATCATCTTTAATCAATCAAAACTACGTGATTCAGCTTTTAACACAGATTACCATGTCACAGCGTGCATCGTATCGAAAAATAACCACGGCCATGTTTTATTTTTGCGGTATCGCATGACAAACGTTAATTTGAACTTTACCGAAATAAAAATTTTGTATGTTACTTTCATTGATAAAAAAAATGAAAGGTGGAATCAAAAATGACCGCCATAACGTAATTACCTATCCGTATGATAGACGTGATTCAATTTTACACCACAACTTGACAATTGAGAAAGTGTTAAAGGAAACTTCTAATGATAATTATTTACGTATTTACGTTATACACGTTTAATTTACTCGGTATATAAATTTTAATTCGTTTAAAGTCGATGAATTTTATAACTCGAGTCGTGATCTTCTTCAGACCAGCAAATGCGAGTTTTTTCCAAAACCAATTTGATAATCTTTCCACGTGATGGTGAAAGTCTTTCAGCAATCCAGTATATTGGAACTTAAAGTATACACTTTTACTGATATCGGTTTTCCGTTAAATTACGAGTAGATTTAACAAGTACGTCCTTAATATTATTTCGCAAGGTTGAAAAATTAAACCTTAAAAAAATTTCAACCTCATTCGTCACGATTTATATAAAGCATCGAATAAGTGATATATATAGAAAAAAATATGTTAAAAGGAAAACTACAAATTAGAATATTAAACGGTACGAATTATGAATTACGACTCGAGAACGTATTCGTAAAAGTAAAAGCTCATTCGATGATTGAAAATGACCATAAACCTTCGCGAAGATGCGACAATATTTTAATCCACGCCACGGGATATGATTTAATAAATTTTATCGTTATTTAATTCGACATAAAACGCATGGACCAGCGGTTAAATTGTATTTATAGGTCATTACGGTTTAATAATCCGGTTTACGAGGGTTTTTTGTTTTATTGAAACAAGAAGCACGAATAATCGAAAAATTATGTCTATTAAAATAAACAAATCTATAATCCTATCTTTATTCGCGACCGTTGTAAATACGTTGATGGTTTTTTTTATTACATCGAAGAAAAAAAATCACCGATAAATACAAGATAATACTAAAAGCTTTTCGCGTTTAAATATAAACGTGAAAATATTCGTAGTAGTTTTCCAATCGTCAAAGATCCATAGATCGATGAACGATGAAAATTACTTAATAAGACCTTGACATTAAGAAAACAATTTGGTCAAAGTTAAACCAACACCCAAACATCGACGATATTGCGTAAATTCCATACAAAGGTGTAAGGTGTCGTATTAGTTATCATAAAACTGACCCATAATACTTAATCTTCCATTAATAAACGTACATGAACGTATTATCACGCTTACGTGAAGAAGTTTTCGCTATGTCACGATAAATGGATATGCATAATTATAACCATTCATAAAGACTTCGACTTACCTGGGCTAGGACGGCTATGGCTAAACCGAAAGTTAGGGCGACTTGGACTACCAATACTGTTGATTCGACGAACATGATGGTACCGCAGCCAAAGAAAAGTAGTGAAAACGTGCCCAAAAATTCGGCGCATAACATACGCCAAATTTTATTACTTTCTGTGAATTCTTCTACTCCTAAGATCTTCATGTCTGCGGAATATATGAAAAATTAGAAATTCTGTCGTTAGTTTTTGATAATAGGTGTTTTAAATTATCGAATTGTCGACAAACATTAAGGGTTGCTTCATTGCGAGGAATGAAACAAGATAAGGTAACACTGCTTTTGAAGTTTCGAAGTTTGTTCAACATTGGAGGAAACGGTACTGCGGGGTAAAGAGGTGTGTTCTTTTCGCATACTCGGAGTAATTCCGAGCAGAAAGGAGTAAAAATGATAACGATTTTCTACAGAATCGTGTTCGAAAAGAACACCAAAATCTTACTCCGAGTAAAAGGAGTTACTCCGAGCATGCGAAAAGAATACACCTAAGATATCTCAAAAGAAAGATAAGTGCTGATAAGAATTTCCAAAGATTTTTGAATTACATTTTCTGGATGCGCGCGCATCAAATCAAGATAATCAAGATGACGTCACAGTAGAACAAAAATTTCAATTTCACCAAACGCAAGAAATGGTGAAATATTGATATCATCAACATATTTCCTCTCTCATCTCCTCGTTTTATATTTGCCAAGCAAACGAAAACGTAGAATTTTCGTTTTACTTCCAAATCCTGGAATTGATTAGAAACACCCTCTTCCCTTTCCTGACTATAAAACCATTAAAATTTTCCGGTTTTGATTCAATTCATCTTTTCTCAACTCTCTTACAAAATACCCTGTAAGAAGTAAGTAGGTATTGAGTAGTAACTAGCTAGTTAGCAAGGTAATAGATTAGGTACATATATGACAAGTAGTTTCGATTTATTTATTTTTCAACGTAGATAAGTGAAATATTTAAATTTCTGAAATTCTAAGAAAGATTATAGAAAGTGGTGAACTCGCACGAAAATTTCATTTCAAATTGCTCGCAGGTAGAAAAAATAAGCAAAAAAATTCTCACAAAAAATAATCATTTACGCACTGACAAGCTACATCGCGTTTTTCTTTTAATTTAAAAAATGGCTAAAAAAAGTCAATAAGTTTTAGGTTCCACATCTTCATACCTGTTCAATAATGACTCATGTGTATCGTATTTGCGCATTTGCCAAATTTTTACAAGATACAAAACCAGTTAATTTTTTCAATTGATAAAAAAATTCTACAGCGATAAAATACAATTAAAATACAAATTTAAATTTAATGACTCGAAATTTGAAGAATATGACTTTCAGACCAGATGTTTCGCAGTATATCGTCATGTTCAATTTATATTCGAATATTTGAAAAGTTATCTATAAAAAACCTCGAAATCATTTCCCATGCTTTATTGCAAAAATTATTCATTTCGTGGAAAATTCGTTAATTTTTTTAATGAAAATTTTATTCTGTAATAAATCTAATTCAAGAAGTGATTTCGACTAGGATGAAAAAATATTGCACGATATTTTACCTGCGATTAATTTAAATAATGCGCCTATTCATGTAACGCAGTATCGATATTTTTCATTGATTGATGACAAATTCCTTTACTAGAATTTTTTCATTTTTATTAATTTACACATATCTACGACTAATCGATAATTTTTCGATTATACCAACGAAATTACTTCTTTTAACCTTTGCTTTTCTAATATTAATGTTTTTTGAAATAATAGACCTCATTTAGGTATCAATTTAACCTTTTCCTACAAGTCGACAGGAATTTAAAAAATATCAAACCTATCGTGAAACTACATAAACGCAACCTTTAATAATTTATTCGATAGAGGAATCGCAAAAGGAAGAAATTGATATAAAAGGTGCATGCAAATTAAAATGACTTCGGAAGATTAACAAAGCCTTATAATTTTCGCGTATAAAATTATAATTAAACCATCGAGGAAATACATTACCCATATTTTCTTTTTGCGGTCCTTGGTAACCAGTCATTATACGTAAAAAACCTCGATAAGTTACTAGTCCGATGACAAGCTCATAAATGAATTTCGATTAAAGTGCATCAAATTAAAAGTTTCACTATCGAAATTATCTCGAGTACGCGACGGGCGGTTTTTAAAGTGGCGAAGCTTGTATACAAATCGCGGTTCGGAAAAATACAAAGAATTTTTTTTATCGTGTATGTAAAAAAATGTCGAAATCAAAATGTATACTCTCGATGCGTAGGACAAACGAGATAAAATTTTCAAGTCTTTGAAAGCGGTGCGCGTAAAGCATTTCTCGTGCAAATATCATCGTAAAACTGATCAATAGAATTTCGAAAAATCAGATGATTCCGATGAAAGGAAAAAAACCTGCGATATCGAATATATAGGTTTAATCGCGTAAAATGTATAACTCACCTATATCAGCTACACGTCTAATAAAACGAATTAGATTAAAAATCGATAAAAACTACGAATCACACCGGTTTTACGGATTAAATTATTTAATTCACGATTACGTACAAATGTAACTGACAAAGTTAAAACGACTGATTGCGAGTTCAGGTATCTTTAAATCCGCGAATACAGTTTAGACGCCTGAGGACACCGAGAACGATATGCACGTTGAAACGACGTCGGTTGTGGGAATTATTTAAGCGAGGAAAAGCAACGTGTACTTGATCTCATCATAACTGTCACATTACCCGTTACATGTCATTTGAGCACGTAACCAATATTCCATACCTACTGATTTTTCTCTGCCGATGTTACAAACGTTGAAATGTACGCTTCGTCAAATTTTCAAATCGAAAAAAAACCACCTATGTACCTCCGGAAATTACAAAACATTCGTCGAAATTAACCCGGTCAAAAAATACAGCTACGAATCCATACACCGACACGTGGTATTTTATTCCAATCGAAACAATTATATCGAGTACCTACTCTTGGAATAGCGGCTCCATCAAAGTGATTAGTAATTCGAATACCCCGAATTTGTACCGATCATCAATACAAATACATTAATTACAATGTGCAATTCAAACAAAGTACACTTAGTTTCCTCTAATGCATTTCAGGTGCGATGATAAATGAATAAATGTGGCATCTATTTACGCTCATTTTCACCGAAACACCTTATCGTCGAAATTTTATTATTTCAAACAGCTGTGAACATAATTTTCGCTGACGACATGAACGAGCAACATGAATACGGGGGAAATATTGAAGCACTTCGCGAGTTTTCGAAAAATTACAACTTTTCACGGGATCATAATTACGCGTGTGTTGATTAGAAAGCTGCGTAGTAGATTCGAAAACATTACTATTTTTAATTATATTAAAAGTTTTATTATTTTGAATTCAAACAACGGTGAGGTCATCTGTGAAGTTTGTAGGGTAGATAATGTAATAAGTATGTAGACGTACTATGTACTTAATGTATGTAAGAGTAGAAATTAATGAAATTTCGTGTACTTTCAGGTGCTTATCGATGTCAAACACTTTTTGAAGATAAAATCATGGTTCAATCTACGATACATTTCTGTAAACAAAATATAGATTTTGTCTATTTAAATTAAAAGAAAAAACATCTTCATGTTTAGGATCGCAAGTATTGTCATAGAAGCCGTGTTTGGTATTGATAAGTATTCTTTTATGGAAAAATACTACGAATTTTATAGTCCATAAATTCACAACACTTGAAATATCATTACCCAGTTTATGCTCAATCTTTTAAAATGTCCAAGCTGGACATTATTGTACGAGTAAGTACCTGGTACTTACATGAAAAAGGAAAAATAAACGTATTTTGACTAATGGTCATTATTAAATCAACAAAAAACAGAAACAAATTATGACGACCGCTGACCAGTGTAGCGGTTATTGATAAGAGATTATCTAATGATTTCTATTATTTTCTTTTTGCAACGAATCGAACTGAGATTTTGCAGTAGCTGATCAACAGACCATTGAAAAAAAAATCAAAAATGCAGAATGCACGATTTCTGAATTCATTTTCAAATTGCAACTGCGCTTCTTCAAGAACTATAAAAACGTTTCGCATCAATGGCTATGCAACTAACAGGTGTAAACTAATGTGGACACCAGTAAACAATAACAATTGTTGAATATTTTTTAGAGAATTTTCTAAATCGTAAAACATTACATTTATTGCAAATGAGTTATCTTATTCACAACGTAATGCATGATTTACTGAGAAATTTGTCTTCTATATGTTGTAATATTAATTGGTCAATTGGAACTGAAAATATAATATTTTGGTCCTGTGATTCAAATTAAACTACAACGATTATAATAGATCAAAAAGGAAGGTACTTTGCTATCCTCCATCAAACATTCATCTTGCCATTTTACAACTATCAATATTACTGTTGAATATAATCTACAAAGTACAAAGTGTAAACGCCATTAATTTAAAAAAAAATTCGAAAAATTGTGTCATTTCTTTTTCTACTTTCATACCCTACACAAATTTCAACTCTGCGATTTGGCTACTTGTTATCTTGAAATTCTTTTTTTAATAAATACCTATATATTTTATAACGATGGTTGTTGAGAATTGAAAAATATAATGAATTTTTCACCGAAAACGTTACATACCGATATTTTGGTTCTTATCTTCAGCACTCATTGTCGCTGACGTATAATCCTGTTAATAAAAATTAACATACGTATTATAAAGAATCGAAAATATTTACAGCCGTTGTAAAATCAACGTGTATTTTTGCCTACCGCTGTATTTCGGTGATTCCAAGACTCCGATTTAGACGTCGAACTTCATACGAGAATTTACAAAGCGGTAACCTTTTTACAACACTCTTGACATCAAAAGAAATTTGAGAGCTGTAGTACGATTTTACAAGTGCAATTCAAACTGAACAATAAAATGTTTTCAAATAGTGGAATCCTATAATGTCTTATCAAAACAAAACGAAAATACCAAGACCATTAATTTTCTCGTGTAATATTTGCTCGAATTTGGTAATTTTACAGAAATTAGAATAATAAGTAGGTGTACGTGTATTGATAAATTGATAAGTACATATTTGAATTATTGAATTATTTACCTAGATATCACTAAATAAGTACGTGGTATGTGTAGTTACGGCGGAATTTTGCATAAGGCTTTCAATGTGGAAAATTGGTGATAAATTTTTCACAATAATTTATCATTGATTCGTTTTTTGTATTGTACTGATTTCATAAATTAAATAATCGACGAACGAAAATTATGATAAAATACTTTTATAATAAATTGAGATACTTAACTTGGTTTCGAGTTGAATAACAAAATGTAATGGTAATTTCGTAAGTTCGATAATAGAAATTATTTTTTTTTTAAATTAAATGAAATAAATTTTACCACCATTAATAGAAAACATTTCACCTTCTTGGATACCAAGTTTAATATTACTCAATTTACAAATAAATTCAAAGTTTTTTATTAGACGACAAAATGAAATAATTGAAAAAATGGAATTAGTTCTGTAAATGTACTTACTCAAACTGTAATTACTTACTCAGAACGTAATTTTAAAATAATTAACATTTAGAAATATACCTACTTTCCTGTTAACGTTACATATACGCCTTTTAATTACTTTTATCGTCGCTTGACCTTCCCACCACCTATATCACTTTTCATAATGAAAGGTAAAATGATTGAGAAACATGGTGTTTATAAATTATAAAAATATTTATATTTTTGAAAATTTTTAATCTCGTAATCCACGCATATTAAGAAATTACTTGGCGTAGATTAACAAAACACTAAAACAATTCGATTAGTTACGCTTCAGAAGTTGACAAAAACTCGTAAATCATAATTTAGGTATTTTCAAAAAATTACGAGTTTTACGTATAGAATTTATTACAAGTCTCACACGCATCTGTCGGAAGATTGAACCTTTTCAAGTTCAAGATTACGAATACGACTCGATTCCATGATGTAATACTCGACTACCCAGATGCAAATAGTAAACGTGATCGTTCGATGTTCATCGCTGAGTCGCAATTTTAAATGCCAGAAAGCGTAAAAATATTGAAATAAAAAATCGAACTTCCGACATCGCGCGTACTTATTAAATATTCCAAGGAATAAATTTATAATTCGTGAAAAGTCACGGAGACAAAAAGTTCGTATGATTAAATTTTAAACATAATCTTTCGCTTGTGAGAAAAAAATACTCGACAAGATATTATAAATTAACGAGGAAGTCAGTGTTGAATGAAATTTAAGTAAATAATGAATCGTGATTTCATCGTAAGCTAAGATTTAATAACCGAATGCATTTAATTTTTTCCAATAGTCAATTATACAATTCGACATCTTTATTTTAGAATTTCCTGATGATACAATGAAGTTAAATAAAACGAGGAAACGTAATCATTGTTTGAGGCATTTTTTCTCAATTAATTCGTATTCGTTTTTTTTCATATTTTGCGTCTTGAACTATTAGTCATCTTATTTGTGCACATTCAACGCCTATGCAAATTGATCCGCAACTCTTTTGGCATATCTTCGTGGCACAAACTGAATAAAATTACTTTATAATCCGTTTAATGCGATTTGCATTTCTCATTTTCAGATTTTAAGATAAAATGCAAAAAACTTCATTTCCTTAATGATAAAAAATAAATATTTTGAATGATTACAACCCGCCATTTTGATTTCTAATTTTAATCTTTATCAATACTTGTTTCCGTTAAACATTAATTTACATCTACGGATTGGTAAATTTCACGAATACAGATTCAACCTTATCCATTAGTTACGAAAAAAGGCAAAATTAAATAACAAAAACAGCAAAGACAAATTATTTATTATGTTTCATGTTCTGTAAAATTTATATTACAAAATCACTTGTATACTGTCTACATGATCTCATAACACTGTATACTTGTTAAAATGCTACCATAAAGGCTGACTTAGAATAAGGTGAATTACAATATTATGTGTGACGCAAAAAATTCAACTTGAACAAAATGAAAGTAACTTATTTTGAGATCTATCTTTTGATCAGTCAAAATATTCACTTCGATGGCGTAAGTATCACGGATATACATGATATACTTCCATTAGACAAATTTTAAACCCTAAAAAACAAAGGTGAAAAAAATACATGAAAATTAATTATTTAAAATTCTAAAAAATACTTTCTCAGAGCGAACATATTAAACAGTGTAATTTTTAGCAAATAAATATATCAAAATGGTACATGAGTTACATGAAAAATGCGTAAAAGACTAGATCAACTAGTACATAACATACTTCGCGATATTACAAACGATAAAAAAATTTCATAAAATCTATTTTAAAACGAAATAAAAAACAAAAGGAAACTTAACGAGGTAACAACAGTAGAGGACTAATATATATTTCAACACAATCACAACAGTTTCAATTGTTCATTTTTCATCACTTTAACGAATACAAAATCATTCATCGAATTGTCAAATGTACATTCATCTATTTTTTTTAAATCTGATGGAAAAGTTGAGTAAAAAAGAGTGAAAAAATTAAAGTTTGAAAAATTCCAATGTCGAAGCGAAAAAAATTAAAATAAAATAGCTTAATATCAATTTCAAAAAATTTTCAAGTTGAAAAATTTTGAAAAATTAACTCATTCATGATTGCCCCAGAAAACCATATAAAATATTTCCTTAAAAAATACGAGAAGTATAAAAAATCGATTAAAAAATTTGGAATTCATTTAAATAGAAAATAAAATATATATTGGAATTTAATTTTAAAAAAAAGATGAATGAAAATTCAATCAATTTTTTGGATTTAAAATTACTGAAGGAATTCTATCACCGTATAACATACATTAGTCCTTTACTGGTAACTTGATTTAAAAATCGTGCGTAACTTTGCACGTAAAAAAATCGAGTTATTCTATTAAAATGTGCGTTTAAGTGCGTAATGAAAAATGCTGTGACGTATCAAGCCACTATGAGTATTAGAATACGGAAAGAGTATTTGTATGGATAAAATTCGGAAGATAGATTTCAACGGCTGAAGAGATCTTTGGTTTGTGAGAATTTTATGATTTGTTTTCTTGAAGCAATGGCGCTTTCGATGCTGGTGATTTGCTGCTTGCACTATAATAAATTCGAATCATTAAGATATTAATCTTTAACGTCAACTTCACAAAGTTATAAAAAATTAACAAGTACCTTGCTTTTAATCCTGGCATAAAAGCTTGTAGAAGGTCGATAGGCAAAGGGAATATAATCGTTGAATTTTTCTCGGCCGATATAGTATTCAAAGTTTGTAAATAACGAAGCTACAACGAAAACACAACATAGTCGAAAAACACTTGTAAAAATTCATCACAAACAAGAAATAAAACCAACTTGTAAGGCAGCTGGACTTTCGACGATTACATCTGAAGCTTCTTTCAATGCTCTGGAGGCTTTCATTTCTCCCTCAGCAGCAATCACTTTAGCACGAGCTTCTCTGGCGGCTTCTGCTTCGGCGGCCATCGCACGTTGTAACTGAGTAGGCAACCGTACATCTTTACTGTAATCGAATTAAACGTATATTTTCCTTTCGCGAAATTACTTCAACGACGTAGACAATATGAAACGAACATTTCCACTCGTTCTACTTTAATACCCCATGGATCGGTGGCTACATCGAGTTGAGACTGCATCGTATGAGTGATGGCTATACGATCTGATAAGATTTCTGATAGATTACGCGTACCCAAGACATTTCTCAATGTTGTAGCCGCTAATAATCTCGTCGAATGGCTAAAAAATATAAAAGATATAAGTACGAAAATAATAACGATGAAAAAAAGTACAATTAATATTAATCGATAAATGCTACTTTTTAAACTAATTCATTTAAAAATAATTATCGCAGCAAATGCAACACGACTAAATTTTTTTTTTCAATATTCTTCTAAGGTTTTGTCTGACAAATTGGAATATCAATCATTGGTACTTTTCCATTCTCATGAAAATTGATGTAAAATAATTTTGAAAATTTTATTCTTTTTTTTTCAAATCTTGGGAAATACTTGAACAAATACAACAATAAGTATCTATCGAAGAAAGAACCTAATTTTCACCAAAATAGATATTTTTCCAAGATGCTTAATGCTCGGCAATGAAATCAAATTACAAACCAAAAACAAAAACTGCCCATTCGATGCTGATTGAAATTTAACAAAAACAAGAGCGTTCTCAAAATAGGCAAAAAAGCCCATACAAACCCATAAAACCATCGACAAAAATTATCAAAAAATGTTCATCCATTTCGCCTAAAATATCAAACCCACAATAGCACACCATTTGAAATACGACAGAAAAGACATCCACCGATGAGGTGAATTTCAGATACAATTCATCTTAGAAAGCAATATCAATAAAGACACTCGACATATATAAAACTAAACGAAATAAGCATTATTACATTTACCTATAATCGTTCACATTAACTACGGCATGCAAAGGATTTTGAATGCAGTAATAAACGACAGCGTCGACGCAAACCGTCACATGGTCCTTTGTCAAAACCTAACAAGCCATTCAAACAACATAAAAAATTTGCATGCATATAGCGAAAGATGGAACAACAAAAAAAAACCAACGATGAAATTAAAAATACACATAATACGTATAAATGAAATTACAATATAGATCTAAATAACTAGCTATACGATAATTTTAATTATACCGTAAATTGGATTATTAATTTTCAAATTTAAATATAAGTACCAAGTATTCTTTCAAGATACGACGGGTACTAACGTTCGTTAAAAATGTTTAATCACAATTAATCATATAATTGAATACGTCTTCAATCGACAACCGAGTAAATGTACGTATCAAGGTTCTGCAAACAATTTTCAAACATGAAAACTTCACGTTGATATTTTCGAGCATCGTTAATGTATTAAGCAAAAAAGTCAACAGACTTGATGATATGAATTTTTTATACTTCGAGATGTGCTTTCGCATTTATACCGTTTTCGTGTCTTTTTCCCTTATAAATTGAAATTTCAAGGGTATTATTTTTTAAAAGCTCGAGTATCGTTGAATTTACAAATAATTTGTGTCGCAGTAACGAATAAAAAAGCTATTGAAGAAAATCATGTTTTAACGTTAAAGAAATTCAAACGGTCAGTTTAGTCTCCGAGGTATAAACTGTCTAAATTGTTTAACCTAGAGTTACATCATCTTTACCATACGAAACCATAATTCAATAATTCGAGCAAATATCAAAAATCACTTCATATTTTAAATACACCTTTTGATATGACCAGACGTTTTATTCGATTCAAATTGAGCTATAAATTTTTCAAGTGCTGTGAGAACCGTCATTTTAATTGACAAAAGTGTTAAGCATGGTGTGGGGGGGGTAAGAGTTTGACACCTCCTGCCGATTTGAAAAGACAATTTTTTTCTGAAGAGGTAGTCCTAAGGAACATAATATTAAATTGAAATTTAGGAAAATAAAGTCGAGAGTTTATACAAAATGGCGGATTTTATAATCGACAGTTGAGCGACGTTTCGTAACTACGATTTTAAGTGGAAGAAGTGTGTGTTTCGACTTACAAACGAAGTATTGATAGATCACTACTTTTCTAATACTTTTTATTTTCCATTCTTCCAAAATAATTTTTCATTTTAATGAATCATTCAAGTTGAAAATACGCCGAGATACAAGATACCTAATTCAGCAAATTTTATCAAAAATACAACATTTTATCGCATATTCTATTATTAAAACTATTCAAATACCCTCGCATGATCTATTTCCATGTGTGAAAAACGATGATTCAATAATTTAACATTTTGTTTGAACTATTTGATAAGATAAACGAAACAGAAGCAAAATGTCAGGCGAATCGCGTTCGTGGTATTGCTACAATACCAAACAAACTAAATTGAAGAACGCGTTGATTTGTAATTAGGAGATATTCTAATTTTCGGTATTTCTGTATCTGTATAACTATAGAATAAGGATCAATACCACTATCAACCATACATCTTCATGCTTTAGAGAATAGTATCACTCAAGCCAAAGTAAAATTCTTACAACTACAATAAAAATAATTCCAAACGTGTTCGAATAAATTCACCGACGATGTCCGATTCACTACTCAATGTAATTTTATCAATCGAACACCATCATCAAACCTACTGAACAACACAACGACATAAATAAGAACACAAAGCAAATCAAAACCTAGAGAGAGAATGAAATCTAAATTTTCTGATCGAGAGTAAAAAAAAAAAACTTCAAAGCATAGTGCATCGTAGGAATTCGCATGAATTTTACAATACGTGGTTACTTCCAGGCTAACCTGTAATCTTCAACGTTATTTGTAGCCATTATAGGACTATTCACGCGATAAAATACCACCGCGTCAACGTGTACTGTTACAGAATCTTTGGATAGTACCTATCGCATTTGCCAACATTACATATTGCTGTTAATTATCGATGCAAAAGATATATTACAATCACCCTCTAATATTTCTAATATTAAATATGCTTTCGCGTGTAAAATCAACGAGTTTTATGTTTATAAAAAATCATGAAGAGATCGTTATCGATTAATCACCACGTTGGTATTACCTCTTGAGGGGGCACGTCAAAAGACACGGTTCTCAGATCGACCTTAGTGTAGTTATCGATACATGGTATAATGAAAAATATTCCAGGACCTCGAGCATTTCCTTGTTTTAATCGACCCAGTCTAAATATAACAGCTCGTTCGTATTCTTGAACCACCTGTAATTGAAAAAACATGAAAATTTGTGTCTCAAAATTCAAACATAACAAATCATTTATTTATGTTACGAACGATCGATATGAACAAATTTCAGACATTGATAAGGTCGAAAAAAAAAAGGGTTTTCGGGTATCACGTCCAACCTCGAAAACTTTACATTACGCGACAACTTGACGAAAATTCCGAAAACTAATTTTCACTCAAGGTTGCTTATTTCGATAAAGTATAATTTCATCGTGTATTGAATTGTTATTCCAAAAATAAAGTAATTTGTTAACATAGGCGGTGAGAGTTACTATTACTGGATGAGCATCGAGCGCACGTATCAGTAGAAGTCGCTGAGAATAGGAAATTCGAGAGTTCGAGGATGATTTACGTCAGTACATGACTTGAGAGTCTGGGGACACCTAAAATTTGTTTTTTTCAAGTCCCGCCCGGAATACTTCGGATATTATCGGAAGTACTTGAGTATATTACGTACTAGAAAGTGTTAATTGTTGACAGTTTTTTAATTAAATACAAAATTAAAGTGTTACGAGTTTGAAGTTTGATGAAATAAAAATAAAAATAAAATTGATACTAAATGAGTTATATTGTATACTTTTTAAGCAACAAAAACAAACGTATTTCTATTTTTGACTATTTTTCAAGAAACCAAAAACTAAAAGTTAATATTCAAGTATTTCCGATGATACCCGAAGTATTCCGAACGGGACTTGTAAAGAAAAGTCTTCGAATTCCGGTGTCTCCACCAGGGTTGTCATTTTACATGAATATTATATATTACATTTTATTAAGTGTAGAATATGTAGAATATCAAAATAATGTAGAATAAGTAAAATGTAAAATAATTTGAAGAGCCATTCTGATTAGCTAATGATAAGAAAATGATTTTTCACGGTGCAAAAGTAGGATTGAACTCGTTCTTTTTTACTGCATGAAATCGTTCAAATGAACGATATAACGAAAATTGCCAAGAAAAAGCCCAAAAAAGGATTCATTTCATGGTTAAATTTGAAAATTTGGAGTACAGAAATTTGCTTTTTAGACAAAAAGACAAAATTCGCCATATTTAGGTACTTTTCCTTCACATAAAAACTTTTTTCTGGACGTTTTAAAAAATTCATTCATGAGTTTACGGTGAAATTTGAAAATCGGAAGCAAATCTATAAAAATTTAGATGATATTTGCAATATTTTGGTATTTTTTTTTACATAAGTTTACATATTCTACATTCTACATAAATATTCTACTTTACATATTCTACATAATATTCTACGTTTTACATTCTACAAGACAACCCTGGTCTCCACCAGACACAAGTCCAACAAGAGATGTAAAAATGTGCACTATAAAAATTTGAATTTGGCGAAAATACTCTACGACACGAACAAACTCCATTATCGAGTTCACTTACCTTGAAACAATAAAAAACTGAAATCGGGAAAGTAATAACAAGTAACACGACAGAAGCTACCGTGGCAACCACTTCTATCAAGCCGGACTCATGCGGTTCTGAAAAATAAAATAACTCAATCAAAATACAAAAATAATCAAAAATTACTTCTTTCATCGACACCCACTTCGAACACTTGCACTAGTATTATTACGCTCGCAAATCATATCGAAATCGAGATGATAATTTGCAAAATAAATATGAATTCAACGCAATTTGCAACACATGCGAGATATCAAGTGAAACCACACTCAAACGCAAACTAAATTTTTCGTTCATCTACATACGAACTCGAGACTTAAATATCATGGGGGAAAAAATTGGGCAAATTCCAATCCGAAATAACTTTCGGCTATATTCATTTTACGAGTTTTTTTCTTCGTCGACCAATCGATTATACGATTATTCGAATTTGTAAAATCGAAATAAACTCCAATTGTAAGTAACAAATACCTCGTCTGACGTTATTCCCATTTGAATCGAATAATTTAGTAAACATTCGATTGTTAGCGACGCTATTTGCAACGGTTGTATTAGTGAAGACTACCGAAGTAGCGGGTGGAGTTGAAGGGTCCATTACAGCAACAGGCGTTCCGTTCAACATGCACGTTAATATTGATTATAAAATTACGTATTATAACACATATTTCACATCATTGTAAATAATTCGATGCATATTAACTGTTTCAAATGCACAAATAACGAGTTCAATTAGTAAACACTCGCTAGACCAATATAGCAGATGCACCGTTTAACTTAGCTGATTATGTAAGATGGTGAAAAAGATTAAGCATTACTCCATAATTCTTTGCCAGTTTTAAGTAAATATCATATCTCGAATTTGTAAATTTATTGCACCGATAACTAACTCCAGAGTGATTTTGATGCCAGTTTTGGCCAAGCTGATCAGGTCAAATCGTTTACCAACCAACATACAGGTCAAAGAAATTTCACTATTATAACAATAATTTACTATCGAATGATTTTGAATAATCGCCAAATTATTATAACAACGATAATAAAAATACGAGATGTATTTATTAATAGAATGCCATAACACTTCAAAATTCAAATTCTACAACACTAACACTCGCAATTCGTCGAAAGACTGCTACGATTCAAGTCTGATACTTTACACGAACAAAAACACTGCCCATTGAAAAAACCATCGGTACATGCGAAATAACAAAGTACTCCTTTTTCGATATTTAATCATGTATACGATACGCGAAAAAATATCACCGAAACGAAAGTACTAGTAAATACCGCAGGGTTCTCAAAACTGGACGTTGTTATGCAAACAAATAATTCGTTATACAGGGTGGTACAAAATTTCTTCTGCCTTCGAAAATTTAAGCAGTACTAATCAAGAGGAATAAAAAAACGTTGAGTACATGTATGGTCTATTTGTTCGTGGAAGAGAAAAAAATTATTTAATTTTTCGAACAATATGTTTTGAGTGTGAACTCATGCCAGAGGCCTTGGGAAGCGGAGGCCTGTCGCGGTAGCGCCCATGCGTCGGGCCCTCCAAGACTTTGTAATTCGGATTAGGTAGGGTAGCTGAAGTGGACCGAGGTCTTCAACCTTTTCACTGTCTTTCTTTTTTCTTATGCATGTTTAATTCTGCTGTGTATTGCGGTATTTGTTTCTTTGTTTTGTTTCAGGTTCAAGAAGACTGAAGAGGAATCGTTTTTTTTTGAGATCTACTCGGTCATTTTTTACTTCTAATTTCATTTTTTGCTTCCAGAGTAATTACTTTTTCTTCTGCCATCAACTTTCTGGACTTTTTTTTTGTTTGAAGTTGATATCAGGGGCGTTTCAAGAACAGATAGATCACAAGTACACATAACGTTTTTTATTCCTCTCAACTAGCGCTGCCTATAGTTTCGATATGCACAAAGCTTTTCGTAACACCCTGTACTATAATAGAGTTTACGGAATTTCTTTCTGTTTTGTTGTGATTAACGAGCTATGTTATTCAAATCATATCAAATGATGGATACATTTCCAAAAAAAAATTTCCCTTAACTCTGATTAAAAAAACAAATTCACACGTATAAATGGTCGAATCAGGCTACAACGGAGTGAGAAATTATTGAAAAGGACATCATTTAGGACACCCTGACAAAACATAATGAACTTAAGTACTATCCATCATCTTTAATAATACATTTTGTTGATAAAAATATGTAATATACATTAAACAAATTATTCCAGCTGTTTTTCAAGCACACTTCACTAATTGTATTCAACCGTGAAAAAGTCAAGGTTTAGGTCTAAATTTTACATCGATAAATTTTTATCTTTTCTATCTACATTGATTTAAAAATTACGAGTAAAACAAAACCATTCGTTTGATGTCACCGAAACGAAATAAAACAAAAATTGACTTATTAATTGTTAAACGAAGCTACCTTTCGAATAAATCCTCTTCAATGTTGCAAAAAATATGAAAACACTTGATTTATTTCAAGAGAGAAAACAGAAGCAAATCAGAAGTTGAGTTTTTGCATATTGCAGTGAATGAGACATTAAGTGAGACGAATAATAATAAATGCGATAACGAAAAAATACTTCAATTTTATACGAAAAGAAAATGGAACAAAACGAAGCCGAGTTTTGTTACTTATACAATTTTAATTTTATACGAGAGAAAAATTAATCAACTAATTATGAAAATTGACAAAATTCTTGATCAATGTGAGAAAATTGTGTACAAATTAGTATGCTAATTTTACTCACGATGATAAAGTTTTGAGAATAATTCAACTCTATTTACTCTAGTAAAAATGGACACGAAATAATCAACTCATATATAACTTCCACTTTTTCGTTTTATTTTTTCACGATCAATAATTTCCATTCATTTAGACTTTAAAAAACGTACTAAGAGTCAAAAATATGAATACATTTAGAAATAAAAAAATAACAGGTACTTACGATTTTCATCATACTTATTATCTGGTCTCCTGGAATTGCTTCCACCCACTTCAACATCGGCCATATTTACTTTGGCGTATTTTCTGCTGTTAGAACCTAATCAAAATAATATTCTAATTACACAGGTGTGCGTGTTATAACGAAAGTAAAAAATATTAATTCAATCTAGTGTAAAAGTATACATAGCGTGGCGTCGTAGAAGTATGGAGTATAACTTTCAACGAGGTTAAAAATATTCCTATTTTTGATGCGTGTATTTATAACTTTAATATGTCAATTTTAAGGCGTTATATAAATGCAACATTGTACACAGCGAAGTTTAACATGAAATAGTGCTAATTTTGCACTTTTATATGGTTATCTAATCAGCAATTTAATAAGTCTACATTCCAAGTTCAGAAGACATCGAAACTATGCATAATTTTAACTCCATTTCAAATCAAATAGAAACATTTCGACAAAATAATTGTCATAATTAGGTACACACACACATTGAGTTTCAGAAATAAGACACAAACTGTGAATTCGGTTCTCGGATGCAAATACAAAATTTAAATCAGTTTCATATTCTCGAGAAAAAAATTTACTACATGGAGAATACAATTTACAGCAACACAAAGTGAAATTTCTCATAAGGCCTCGGGAACATAAAATTTCGAAATGGCATCGTTAACGACGCACGCTGCGTTCTCATGAAATAACTACGCTTCAAAATATGACGCGATTATTAAACAAATAAAGACTCCACTCTCATTAAGATTTTTCTCTAAAGTTCGTTTTTATTTTCAAACCTATACCTCTGGTAAAATAATTTCAAGAAATATCACGAAATTGAAGGCATGTGCATACTGCATAGTGCATACCATTACCACTCCACCTTCACAGTCCTAAATTTGTACAAAAGGGTTTATTACACACTTCCAACGTAAACTTACCTTTTTTGTTATACTACACTGAAAACTAGGCAATTTTAGTTCTACAAACATGAAGATCTTTTTAAGAACACAAGACTAAAATAGCTTTGCAGAAGAAACACCACGTTTGTAGTAGGTACTTGACGTTGAATGCCAATCGTCAGTTATCGATATGGGTTTGGTGTATTTTTATATATGTATGTCTATGTACTTAATTATCGCGTATGAATCATTCAACAGCCCAACAGGACGTAGTTACGATAAGTCCACGATAATTATCGAAAGTAAAGAACGTAGAAGATGAAAAATTGAAAATAACTTATTTCATGAATTTGTTATCTCAACGATAAGTTATCTCGATAGTTATAATACATTTCCTATTCCCGCTAATTTCAATTGCAACGACAATTTCTAGTATTTTACTATTCGAGCTCATATATCCACTACGAATCAATTAATTAAATGTCATACACGATGATAAATACTTCCAAATTGAAGTACTTCCGAATCAATGAATCATTATTTACTATCGCGCGTAAACGTGTAGCACTATGATGACGTGGGGCTACTTTGAATGGCGATGTATTTTTTCATTTAGCACAACCTGATGGCCAGAAAAATAAGTTTTTTCTGGAGAAAACAGTGCTCCCAGGTAGAAGAACCTTTGATCAAGTTATTTTCGTTGTTTCCGTCCCTCTCGTCATAAATGTCAACAGACTAACACCAGTTGAAAATTTCTCTTTAAAAAAGCTCAAACTTCAACCTCAGATGAAGTTTCATTTTAAAAATCGAGCTTTGATTCTAATATTCGCGAAATATTTTTAAATGATACCATGAACATCCATTTATCAAGATGTTCAACGCTGAAACGGCAACCTAACTACAGACCTTTTTCTTACTGGGGCTATTTTGAACAGTTCTTCGGATTTACCTACTCAATTGTCCATCTGATTGCAACGGGTCATATTCGAAAATGAGAGATAAAAAACAAAAAAAGCGTCAATAAAAAATTTAAAAAAAATTTTCGACGTCGACGGGGATCGATCAGTCGACCGTCGCACGACGCGGGTACGACCAAACCACCGACCTACTCGCTCATAAAGTGTGTCGCGCGATGGTATTTAACGACTGAAACGACTAATGATTAAACGATCGGTGATTGATGTCTTGACGCCTCTGCGCTCACAAACCTTCTTACAATTCCTACATATCCAGTCAATAGTCAATTTCATTCCATTTTCTTACAAATATTTTTTCAACTTGGAGAGTTGCTTACTCAAACGCTTCGCCCTCCTCATCATGGAAGTGGCGATTTGTTCGCCATTTTCGGGTGGTGGAGAAAGACCATACCGGTGATAGTCAGGGGCCATAATCACTTCTCCCTCGAGAGAACCCCATACCATGATTTTCACAGAAAACTAATTTTTACGCTATTACGATGGGATAGATCGATTTTTAGCAAATACTCGTATCATCAAATAAAAGAATGAACTTCCAAAGTCCTTCAAGAGGAGTTGATAATAAATTATAACGATTTAAAATTGTACAAGACTTCGATGCACAATTTCCCCATTAACGAATGATTCGTAAAACAAGTAAAAAATTTGTCTAAATTCAAAAAAAGTAAACCCCATTAAACTCAATATTGTTTGACAGTAACACGTATTCTTATTCGAGATTCATAAGCAATTTTTTTCATTTTTACAAACAACGTCGCATCATTTTCATACACTAACTCGTTAAACTTTAAATGATCATGAAGAGTAAAAAGATTTTCAAAAATGAATATAAATAATTATGAACGAGATTTCATACTGGTGGAAACAATAATGATAAATACACCTACAGAATTAATCACACAATTTATCAGTGAACGCATTAAGTATATTCCAATACAATCCAAAGCGTTCCACCACTCTACAGATTCTTATTTCCTAGAAGAACATAATGCGATGTTGAAGAAAATGAAAAGCGAAAATAAAACATAAAGCAGAATCGGTCAAACTGCACACACTATATTTTTTCAGTTGTGATAAGCGATAAGTCAACTAATAATTAAACACGTTTTCTTCATATGTATTTCAAAATTGACAGTTGAATGAAACGGTTCGAGTATTTATTTCTATTTGTTCACAAAGGTAACGCATTATTTGTAAATATTGCCCATAAAGTTTTTACTTCTGGACGGTACAATTAGTAAGTGCCTGAATTTTCAATTCTAAACTTGTAGTGATTGCAATCGAGATATAATACTTTTAACTATTTCAGAAAATGTCCAAGGCTGTACTAGAAGCAGTTTTAAGTTACGAGACACCCCCTTCTTGGGAACATCGAACAGCGGATAGTTACACCAACAGCTATCTGCTATTTGACGTGGAACGATACACCACCGAATGGAACGAATTAGTTAAAGACGATGTTCATCAAGATGATGATATCGTATACATTAAACGTATACAGAACCCATTTCAATTAGGGTTGTTCAAAATTCAAGAAGAAAAAAGACAAAACGAAGGGAGAAGTACCACGAAAGTAAGTATATTTTACTAAATTACCAATAGGGAATGAATGGACTCAACAGGTACAACGAAATTATGAACGAAGCTCTGTCATGCTTCTAAGGACTTCTCGACCTAACAAAATTCCGAGAGAAATACAATTTGTTTTGTAGTAGTCGAATCGCAGAAAACTTACGACCTTAAAAATTCGAGATATTTTAGTTGGGAACCGCAAGAGCAATGCTGGTCGTTGGAAACGATTTTTACAGTCGTATTTTAAATGAAATCTAATCTTATAATTCGAAATTTTTAACGAAATTTGTACGTAGCCCTAATATTTAAATTCCAAGCATAAATTATAAAAGATATCATCTGAAGCAGTGAAATTAGTTTTCAATTTCCAAAAATAACATTTCGTATATAACTGTTAATATACTGCGATACGTACTCATATTCCTTTTTGTAAATATTATCAATTTTTTAAAAACGTTTCCAGACTATTGGATACCACGTGATAAATCCTCAGGATTTAGATTCCGCGGTCAAATACACCATCGACTTTCGCCGCTATCAATTCAAGAATTCAGCGGCTCAGTATAACTGTTTGGAGAAGCATCCAAAATTTTACAACGAAATATGCCAAGCGTACAAAATACATGACAACTTAATAAATGACAACGAAGTGGTCATAATTAAGTGTGAGCGTTTCGTACCGACTGAAAATCAAGCAGATTATCATCTACTTTATGCTATTTGTTTAAAGATATTTTAGGTAAGTACTAAAGATTTTATAAGTTTCGTTTTTTTACATGAATAAGATTTACTACTTATAGTTATACTTTTTTATATATTTTTTTAATAAAGATTTGTACGTATGAAAAGAAATGATAATTGTTTGTAGTGTTTTACCGAACGCTGTATATGCATGAGAATCGAAACACCGACTTGCCTTAGTCTCAGAACTACTGATTATAAATACATGGAAGATGTGTAAATTAACCTCTATTAATTAATCACTTAAGCGTCAAGCTAATATAATTCATTGATTAGCATTACCTGCAATACTATAAAGCTTGACAAGCGAGCAATGTAAATCCCAATATCCAAAATAAGGCGAAGTTATCGCGTAAATGTAATACCTGAACTCATTGATTAAGTGCAAAACAGCAGTAATTCGATACCCTAATTTATTCTTCAAATTATTTACAAACACTTCAACTTACAAGCGAATTAAATATCATTTTACCAATGTTGAAATTAAACTATTACTTATATATTTCAAAAAATAAATTTCTGTTGTGTTTTGATGATAATTCTAACACCAAATTTGTTCCGATGAAGACTGGCGGAATTAAAACGAACTACAAACGATCACTGCGAAATCTATATTTCGTTTGAAGTAATGTTTCGTTTCGAAATACAATTTTTTTTTTTTTCAAAAATATGGCAAGTATTTTCTTTTTAGTTTTTTTCTTTTTTCAATAATTGTGTAATGGATGAGTGGACGAAAGTTTCAAATTAAGCAATGTTTTATTCCAATAAACATAATTATGTTAGTGTTACAACAGTAGATTACCTAGAATAAGCCAGCGTTGATCAATTTTTGCGATTACACTTCCACTTCTTTTTACTAAAATTTGATTTGAACGTCAATGGAAAAAATTATAGTACGTTTTTTAGAATTTATACATTCCTAAGAATCTAACAATTTAAAATAAATTAATTATGAAGTATTTGAAGTGGAACTGAGCGTGAAAGAAACATAATAATAATAATATAAAAGTAGTGATACTTCTCAATATCAACTTCTCAAAATATGAAAATAGTTTAAAAACAAAAACGTTTCAGTAACGTAGTTCTTTGATCTTGGCAAAAAGAATGAAAACGAAGAACCAAAAATTATAAGCTAAAAAAAAGGAACCGGCAAGCAGATAGACCCAAAAGTTGAAGTAAACCTTTGAGAACAAATAATTTAAAAATAAAAGGAGAAAACGAAAACTAAACAATCAGAGTCGAAGAATGAAAATTTTTATTAAATGATTTTCCAAAGAATTATTTCAAAATAGTTGGTTTAAAATTATGTTTAAAAATTAGTTATCAATCTGATGAAAGAATTTTCAATTTTGATAACTGATGTTCAAAAACAGAAATTTTTGAATTTAATTTTAGAGAAATATGCATGTCAAGTTTCGTTGGCTAAGATTAAACAAAAAGTTGACATATTAGAATTTTAATTCGCAACTCATAATTTTAAAACCTTTCATTATTTTCTGACAAAAATCTTTTTTTCTTGGTACGTCTTGAAATAAAAAATTGTATTACCATGTGCGTGAAGTTAGCTTGCAAGCTGAGCTTGGGTTTGGGTGATCAGTAGGAAAATCTACACGAGGCGAGTAATACCTTTTTGAGCGCAATACCGTACCATTCGAAGTTGAAAGACCAGAAATGATTACATCACACCTCAATGACACCCAAGATCCCCAGAACGCCTGTAAATTTAAATCCCGCCGCTTTACAAATTGCTGGGAAGCACATATTACAAAAGGCAGATAACGGAACTGTACTATGTGGTGCAATCGTTGTTGCATCCAAATACTACCCATCACATAAAACTTTTGAATTTATATCAGTGGAAAATCCAATAATTCCATTTCTTTACTGTTGATGAACACGATTCGATTACTCAATGAAACGTAACTGGAATCAATTCGATTGCATGCAAAAATAAAGTGGGAATCAATTCAATTATTTTTCAAAAATTGGGAATCAATTCGATAACAGTCAAAAGTTACACGAGCGATTATTAATGATTTTTATTTATAAAAACCAAGGCACAACAAGGTATCGACTACACATACATTTGAGAATAAGGTAAAACAATTGAAAAAATAAATAAAAATAAACATGTCCACCGTCGGTCCCTAGCACAACTATGAATACCATTTTTAATGCACTACGAATATGCTTTCGTTGATAGTGAGGAGGTAAATGATTATGTAAGCAGACAAAGAAGTCATCTCTACCTTTCATTCTTTGTTTCAATTCCTTGTTAGTGACCTCACTAACAAGGAATTTAAACAAAGAATGAAAGGTAGAGATGACTTCTTTGTCTGCTTACATAACCGTTTACTGGATAACCCAAAATCGCACGTAAAATCATACTTCAACATATTCAATTTGGATATCGATATGACCAGTGGAGCAGTGATGACATTGAATTCATCAAAACTAAACGTCAATGATGCCCCTGGTCAACATAATGGCAGAAATTGTAACAAGGTGAAAAACAGAGAAAATGGCAAAATTGTAGACTACATCAAACATCTACCAAATATGGCGACTTAGACCTGGTTCCTTGGAACATTGAATGACCTCAATGAATGCATAAAATTAAGAGTTCATTGGTTCGCAAGGAAACATGCCTGTTGAAGACTTCGAATGTAATAAAATCATTAGGATTATGATAGCCTGCGTTAATGATCAATATAATATACGAATTACTAAAAAGAAAATCATGGCCGCATCGTGTTGAGGAAGACGTCTTCTCCCAGGGGTTGTCGGGTAATGGTTGTTATTGAAGTCAATGCTTTTAAATATTCTGGCTTTATGAATAACTTCATCCTGCTGCTGAGTAACTTCTTCTTTCCGCTTGATTTTATCCTGTAATGACACGATGAACGACGAACTCCTTTACTGTTCGGACTTTCTTAACAATGCATTTTCTGATGATGACGACAACGTCCACCACCGCCGCTTCAACAAATGGGGATGATCTTCTGACATGGACGAAATAGCATAAAACAAAACCAACAGAACACAAAATCTTCCATTTTTAAATCCAACTGTGGCAATCTAGAGTTTTTCTAGGTGTAGTAAAAATGTTGTACAAAGGATGCTACGAGTACCACTGTTCAAGTCACTACGCAAAGAAGTTAATTAGCAAACTGAACTACCGTTTCCCAAATATTTATCAAATATTGATGTGCCTATCGCAAAAGCATTCCTTCGTAGATAAATTACACCCGATTCAACGAAATTAAATTCGAGTAATAAACTGATGATATCGGCACATTCCTTTAAATTGGAGGTAGCGAGGGGGGAGGTTGTTGAAATGATGAAAGAATTATTAATTTTTCATCATGAAAGGTTTGGAGGTGGAATGCAAAAATTAATACCACGAACTCGTACTGTTTATAATTAGATAACTTATTATTTCTCTTGATAAAATTTCAGCTTTATGAGACTGCTTCCTATGGCTGTATAGGAATGTTATCGTAATTATGCTTCTATACCTTCACCGCCGTTCCAATTTTTGCTTTACTAAACCAATCACCTTTCTCCAAACTTTAGATTTATTCCTAAAATACATTTTTTTTAAAACAGTCTTATTA
>QBDW01002611.1:0-22936 GCA_003261595.1 Maconellicoccus hirsutus | reverse complement strand
AGTGGTTGTTTTGCGGTCGCTGGAAATAGGTAATGGGAAGAAATCAGGAAGCTAGAGTTTTTTAAAATGATGATAAGCTCTGGGAAATTCAATTATTGGATATTTCAGCCCTTGAATTCAAAATTTCTTTCTAATTCGTAATTATTTATTCAAAAAGTACCATGGAAGTGATGTTGGGGTAGAATGAAAAATGAATGATCGTCTCCGTCGATAGATTTCGTCGTCTTTTGTCTCAATCAATTTCACTTTTGTGATAACGTGATCTCAGGAAGTATAGAAAAATTTCCCGAGCTCAATGAAAAACTTCAGAAGGACTTTGAATAATTTATGCTAAAAATTTTTCGTCTCTTCCTCTCGCACCTCACATTTTTCTAAATTGTGACGAAATTTGAGTAGATACGAAAAAATTATTCGAACAAAAATGCTTCTTGTTCATTTTGCAACATCTGTTTCAAAAATGTACGTATCAAATCACCCCAAAGCTCACAAAGACGCCCTAAGATGAGTATTCCTTATAAACGGTGGTTTGTCATCCACGAAATTTTATATTCGACGAATTTTGGTTTTTTCACTGGCAGGGGAAGAGGAGGAGGGAATAAAAGATCACTGGAAATTCTTGGTTTTTGATGGTAGTCTCCATTTTTGAACATTTTATCTCCATTTTTGGGCATTTCATCTCCATTTTTCATAAGGTAGATGCAAAAATTCTGGAAATATCTGCTAACAAATTATTTTTTCAACTCGACTAAAATAATAAACCATGTTTTTGATTACCCCCCCCCCCCCCGAAATTCAAATCCAGATCTGCGCATACAAAATTTGAATATTTATCGACTTTTTTGTCATAAATCAAGAACTTTCGTTTAGAGTGAAGTTGTATTTGAAGACCTTTTTCAATTATTTGAAAGCTACCTGAACTGGGGACAACTTTTGGGTTGAATCTGTCGAGTGAAGAATTAGGAGCAGTCTCTTCAGATCAGGATTTTTTGCTTATTATGAAGAAAAATTAATCATTTTGGCGTGGTTGAAATTATTTCGAAATTTTTCAAGGGTTTAGTTGGTGTTTTTGATTTTTTATCCTCCGCCCCCCCAAAGAAGTTGCTTCGTTGGGTCATATTTTTTTTTACATTTTTTTAAAATTATTATTAATTTAATTATTTTAATAAATTTCAATTTAAAAAAAAAATTTTTTTTGAAGGATTTCGGGAAACTGGTAGACCGATTAGGGACTTTTGGAAACACTGAAAATTTACTCTTTTTTTACAAATCTTATTTTCAAACTTTCCGATTGTACGCAAACAATTGTGAACTAATATACACGTAAGACACATAACGAAACTCCGACCACATTAAATTTCACTCGTAATACATCATCGGCTCAATTAATCATAAAAATCTCTCAATTCGTGCTTCCTTTTTGACCATTTGATTACATAAGACGATACGAATTTCCTCAATTAAAGCTCTGCCATTTGGCAACTCTTACCACCACGAAGGCTCGTTCGGGTACACCTTTACCTCCAAAATAAAACCAGGCCATACGCTTCGGATGACGAATGACGTACTTAATGACTTTAATTTCTAACTAATATTAGAATTTTTCAAATTACCATTCTTTTCGTTCGTTTTTGTAATGACAACGAAGTTAATCACATTCGGCACCCAATTTCAACTACTGTCAAACACGTACGACCGTGCGGCAGGGTGCGCGTTCGTGGTAGCCGCAACCCGCGTCCAAAATTAATCCTTCATTTTCTCACGTTACCTATGACGTTAATATCTCATAACACTATTCGCGCTGACATTTGGAAAGCCGACAAAGACGCGGGCAAGTCTATTAGGAGGAAATTCAAATCAGGTGCTATACCGAATAGAAAGACATCATTTACTTAATCGCGTATGCGTGCTTAAATCCCGCCGTAGAAATTATTCAAACTGTCGGCCTTTCTCGATTGATTGATTCTCGCTGCTGTACGAGATAACCCATCGTCGTGGATTCGCCAAATCGAAACGAAATGGGAGAGAAAAAAAGCGTATAACGGAAATCCTCCACGGATGGGACGCGACCGCGGTAAACGCAACCGAAAATAATCACTCCATTTTCACATCGAAAACGATTTCTAATTGATATTTTCCCCTTCGCCACCTTTTTTCGACGAAATGCTCACCGAGCATTGGTGTACGTGCCTTCGCAAACGTTTTATCGCACGAGTCGCGATTGCCGTCATAAATACAATAATTGTTAAATTAAAAATCAGCTCTGATTTTTGCTTACACACTGTCAAAAGGGGACAACAGTACTTGGTGCCTGTTTGCACACTTTCAAGTATACACTACGCGCTTGAGAATGCGATTCGTGCAGAACGAATAATTTTCTAATATTTTCACCTGCTGTTGTTCGTCCCAACGTCGTGATCTTCTACCAACAATACCGACGTTCTCATCGCGATGACAATTCCAAAGAATCGAATTTTTTCGCGATTTTTTGCACCTACCGTATGCAGCGCCAGCACGTCTGTATTAATCGCGTATCCTAGATTATGATTTTTTTTTTCGCCCAAAAAAGTCATCATCTGGATCCGTTATTGACGCATTCTCACGAGATAATAAAAATTACGCGTAAATTTCATTTTTTTGCAGCGCAACCGAAGTAGAATGTGAGATGATATGAAAATTAAGGTTGAGCGTTCTGAATTCTCGATGGTCAAGTGCTTTGTGAAAGTAATAAGGCGAAAATGTTATAATTGCCTATGGTCTTCGATGTAATTGCGGTATATATTACAGAAATAACCGTAGTTGTCTTCGCTTGTAATATGCTCGTACTTGGACACATTACAACGTGTACCAGGTGAAGACCATTTGCATTGTGTCCCTTGTTATCAACGTGAGAGTACCTCTGGAGTTTACCCCCGCAACCAGCTAACCTGAGGCGATGCAAAGACAAATGCGAATGGTTTCGATGTAATAATTGTATATTAATCGGAAGATATATAGCAAAATGTAATAAATGATTCTATTGTGTTCAGCAAAAAGAGAGAAAATGGAGTGTGTAAATTATTAATTTTTTTACATTTAGGTTCGTAATGCGTATACAGCATATGCACGCGCTAAATATTTTTTTAGTGATTCAATTTATTTTAATTTCTGTGCACGAAGTAATCGCATGACCAAGATAATAGAGAGACGTCTTGGGTAAATTATCAAGTTGGTTGTTTGAATTTTCAGTGGTCTACAACACTGATTTTTGTGGAAGATTATAGATTTAAAATTCTAAAAAAGTTCGAAAAACAAAGTCATTAAAACATGAAATCGCAGAAGAACAAATTAGGTGAAAAATGAAACACAAGATCAGCGAAATACGAAAGTAGTGAAAAGCAAAATTATTGAAAAAGTAAATAAGTTGAAAATAAAATCAGAGGAAAGTAAAACCAGTGAAAATTGAACTAAAGAAAAATCTAATGAAAAAATGTAACATGTGGTAGAAGAAAGTTTGTGACAAACAAAATTAGTAAAAAATAGAACTGATGAAAAACAGAATTAGTGAAAAATTGAACTAGTGAAAGAAATTAGTGAAAAGTTGAACTAGTGAAAGAAATTAGTGAAAAGTTGACTATTGAAAGTGAAAAATAAAACCAGTGAAAAACAAAATGCAAAATAAAATTGGTGAAAAATAAAACTAGCGAAAAGCAAAATTAGTGAAAAATTAAACTAGTGAAAGAAATTAGTGAAAAGTTGAACTAGTGAAAGAAATTAGTGAAAAGTTGAACTATTGGAAAGTGAAAAATAAAACCAGTGAAAAACAAAATTGGTGAAAAATTGAATTAGTGATAGAAATTAGTGAAAAGTTGAACTAATGGAAAGTGAAAAATAAAACCAGTGGAAAACGAAATGCAAAATAAAATTGGTGAAAAATAAAACCAGCGAAAAACAAAATTGGTGAAAAATTGAATTAGTGATAGAAATTAGTGAAAAGTTGAACTAATGGAAAGTGAAAAATAAAACCAGTGAAAAACAAAATTGGTGAAAAATTGAATTAGTGATAGAAATTAGTGAAAAGTTGAACTAATGGAAAGTGAAAAATAAAACCAGTGGAAAACGAAATGCAAAATAAAATTGGTGAAAAATAAAACCAGCGAAAAGCAAAATTAGTGAAAAATTGAACTAATGAAAGAAATTAGTGAAAAGTTGAATCAATGCAAAATAAAATTGGTGAAAAATAAAACCAGCGAAAAGCAAAATTAATGAAAAATTGAACTAGTGAAAGAAATTAGTGAAAAGTTGAACTATTAGAAAGTGAAAAAAAGAACCAGTGAAAATTAAAATTGGTGTAAAATCAAACCAACAAAAAACAGAATTAGTGAAAAATTGAAGTAGTGAAAAAAATTAGTGAAAAATAAAACTAGTGAAACAATGGAATCAGTGATAAAACAAAGTGAAAAACAAGATTAGTGTGAAATTAGACCAATGAGAAATAAAATTACTGAAAAATGAAGCCGGTGGATGACAACTTTAGTGGAAAACTTAATTATTAAAATATAAAATTGTAAAATATGTAAAAGTCTTGGTGAAAAATCACATTACTGGAAAATGAACTCGGTGAAAAAAAAATCGTCGAAGAATTAAATAAAATGAAACTAAAAAAAAAATAATATCAGTAGAAAATAAAATGAAAAATGTTGAAAAATATTTACGACATGAAGGGAAATCAGTAAAAATTTAAATTAGCGAAAAGAAAATGGTTAAAAAATTAAAAAAAAACGGCGAAAAAAAATTGAAATTATTAAAAGTAAAATCAATGAGTACAGAGCTAGCGATGAAAAACAAAATCACTAAAGAAATGACGTCGGTAAAAAATAAAACTGGTGAAAAATAAAAATCGCGTAAAAATGAAATCTGTTTGCGGATGTTTTTCCCGAAATCAAAGTCTATGGTCAAACCTTCTATCATCTACGAATTTTTTTTTTTTTTAATCTATTTATTTGTTGTCGCTCCGCGTCCAGGGCTATTTGCGACGAAAAAGAATATACAAAATTAAAAATAAAACTAAAGTAGGTGATACAATTGAATATCTTTAAGGTAATTGATTAATTGAACTAAAGTATCCTCTTTGTTTGCCAATATAACGGGAAGAGTTTTGTCGGAAAGATTATCACTCTACATAGAAGATTTTTAATTTTCACCTCATTTTCTTCAAAACAATCGCGATCGATGCAAATTGAATAATTCTTTTTCAAGAGACCGCCTGTCTTGAAGTTGTGGAAGACGAAATCCAGATATTTCTTCGAATCAACTACGAAGATCGCAATTATCTATTGGGACTGTCAAGCAAAGTGTCTGATATCTGGTGGTAATTGATGAAACTAACGAAGAGGTACCGATGAGACGTCGATCAGCGCAATCATACACTTATGGTTGTGAAATTTTCAAAATTTACCAGCAATTTTCGAATTAAAATACAGAATTTTAATTTCTGACTCCTAGCGGTTCATTATTGAACTTACAAAGAGGTACCTCACATTAGCGCTCCAACAGATTCTTGACTGTCCCAATACAAATCGAAAGGCAAACGCGCGATAAATGTGAATTTTTCATCCCCCCTCCCTATTTCCTCGTGCAAAGACAATAAACACGATGGCGTAATATCGCGAAATGAAGCGATTAGCGCCAGGCTTCGGCAATAATTGGGTAAACGAGGCATTAGCTCTTTAACGAGTACGCTTGTCTAATCAAACGGCCGCGCGTCGTTTAACAATTAAAAACGATATCGTTCGCTCTTGATTAAACGCGTTAATCTAGCGTTATTAAAAATGTGAATAAAATTGGATAGTAAGAAGAAAAAAAAAACGACGTGTTGAAGAATCTTGCGTAATCGCGCGCGTCTTATTCTCGGAAGAGAGATGGACTCATTAAGAATGTAAAATTAAAAAACGAGGGGGCACGTGCTACGGCGAATGGACGAGATAGATGGGTGTCCTATGCAGATGATGGCTGATGCATGTGTGCAGTGTGTACGGTATTTAGCGACGTACGTGTATTAGGGAGGCGTGTAATATATATAATATGTAAATGCGATATTAATATAATGGGAAATTTATGATTATAAAAAATGTTTACCGAAGTATTGACGTGTGTACGGTGCGATAAGACGTAGAGTGATTTCGAATATGAAAATTAATCTGGCCGATGGGGCTCGTTTATGAATTTAAAACGCTTAATAGGCGCGCAGATTTAATATCGAGTTTACCGAGATGTGAAATAATACGAGGTATAAGAAAAAGTGAAAATATTGCTTTTTTTTCGGCGCGTTCTAAGTGAAAGATATTAATATGATTTGAAAATAACCGGGCGGCCGGAGTGGGGCCGGTGGAATAGCGGCGCGGAGATGAAAGCTGACGTCGGCTTCGGCGGTATAAACGAATAACGCGATACGTTTAACGGATATTTGGTTGATGAAAGAGCACCCTGGAACCTCACTGGTTATTGTATTTAACCAATGGTTCGGTCGCTCCGCCTTTCCTGTGGCTTGTCACTGGTCTCGGGAATTACCGCCCAATATCAAGCGTACAGATACGCTCCATATTTCTCGTTCAAGTCTCTCTTGGTATTGTCGATAAGCGACGTATGTGCGAAAACATTTTTCCGAGGAATTTACGTTGTTTTTTTGTACTTTAGACCGCGATTCGATGTGGTATTCGTGTTTTAACTCGAATTGATGGTTTGGTGAATTTTTCGATTTTTAACCGGAAGTCGATTGTTGGAAAATGTCGATGTAAAAATGCCTCGACCTTGTCGCGAGTCGTACGGCGATCAGAAGCCGCCGTATTCGTATATCTCGCTGACGGCGATGGCGATATGGAGTTCGCCGGAGAAAATGCTACCGTTGTCCGATATCTATAGATTTATCAGCGATCGATTCCCGTATTATCGCAAGAACACGCAACGTTGGCAGAACTCGCTGCGTCATAATTTATCGTTCAATGATTGCTTCATCAAGATACCAAGACGTCCGGATCGTCCTGGCAAAGGTGCTTTTTGGGCGTTGCATCCGGCCGCGTTGGATATGTTCGAAAATGGCTCGTTTCTTAGGCGTCGCAAACGATTCAAGTTACCGAAAATCGATCGTGACCTGTTGCGGGCGACGTTGCCGTTGAATTCGTCGAAGGTGAATTTGGACATAGACAGAAATGGTATATTCTCGGCTGTACCAATCGCGTCGTCTAAGTTGAACGACGACGAGTTCGTGGTGAGAAACGGGACGACGACCAAAGTACCAGAACCGGAGACCAAGACGCCGGTTACATCTAGTAATAGTAAATCGTTCAGTATTGATAGTATCATGTCGAATACATCGAATTCGCAGCCTTTAATACCGAAGCCGGTATTCCCGCATTATTATTACCCACCGGTGTGCCTGCCCCCGTTGCTGAACTCGAATTACGCGGCGATTTACGCGGCGGCGGCGCTTAGAGGCTTTTTGGCGCCGCCACCGATGTCGAACGCGGTGCTGCCGTCGATTGATAGTTTGAGGTTTTGTCAGCCTACCCCGATGTCGCCGCCCATTGATGTCGTCGATACGTCTAGTTCCTCGGATAGCCTTATGGCTGCTAAGTTTAGTAAGTATGTTGTTTTTTGAACGACGGTAATGGTCTGGATGAGTTTAGGGTTGAAAGTTTCGAGCTGATTGGGTGTTGATTGTCGATGGAGGATTTTAAATGCAGTATTGCTCGTGATAGAGATTGTCGTAATGGACTCGATATGCCTTTGAATTTACCAAGCACTGATGTGGCCGGTTAGCCTTTGAAATCAGTATTTGAATAGTAATGAGGTTATGTTGGTCTACCTGCGTTGCCGTTGGACAATTGGAAAATTCATCGAAGTGTTGGCGAGTCGTCTCGAAATAATATTTATTGGTAGGAGTCTCGATTTTCCTCTTATAATTCGAAAATTTGGAAATTTGTCAAGTAACGAAGCGAAACCCTCGTTTGGGCGCCATTTCTATTTTCAGGATATCTTCAGATTTTCATTATTAGTTCTAAGGGGTCATTAAAATATCAAAAAATTAAGCCTCTCTATTCATATTACTTCAGGTTTTGCTGTAAATTGATTAAAAAATGGCTTATGAGGTCAAAAATGATGAAACGACCTCAGGTCACTCGAATATTTTATTCGTTTTGCTAAAAACGATAATTAATGCTCCTAAAGTTTTGTTTTGAGTTGTATTTAACAAATATTGAAACGTTTAAGCAACTTTAGTCTTCTTTTAAATGTCAGAAAATTTTAAAAATCTATATTTTCCTTGCATTATGCTCAAAAATTACTCCAGTAAGTCGAAATTTCATTAATATCGTAAAAATGTCTCTCAAATTTATCAATACTTTGCGGTTTGACCTCTAAATATGTTTAATCTCATTTCTTATCATCTCAAAATATTTATCAAAATTCCAAAAATGGAATTATCGTTGATAAAATCAAGCATTCTTTGGAAGATGGTCATAAAAATGGCAGGTGTGTTTTAAAATGGCAAAAAATGAAATTTTCAAAATTTTCCTCGAAAAATATTTCACCTGCAAGAAAAATTACCTGTAAAATAAACAAGAAAGCGAAAAAAAACGCCATATTGCCTTACTCTGACGTCAGAAAAATTAATTTATTCGATAAATGATCTAATTTCAAATTAGGCATAATTAAAAATAACATCTTGATTTATAAAAATTTGTTATCAAATCATTAAGGAAATGTTCAGTGTGGTATTTGCATTTGTATTTATCTTCAAGGTCATTTAGCCCTCATTCAAGCGCCAGGAAGAACTATTTACGTTGTAAATTCCACTTCGAAGTATTTCGGTCTTCGAATCGGGCACGAAAAAGTAACATCTTTATTTGAAAGAATTTCTGAATCATCAGTAAACTTCGTAATCCCGCATTTTTGGCAAGGTCACGTTGCCCTCATTTGGGCGGCGAGAAAATTTCTTCGAAAATGATGTAAGATTGTTATCAAATGTTTGGTAATTTGGATATAAATATATTTCTATTATATTTCGGAGCTTTTGGTGTAATTTTTCGAAGTATTCTATTTTAAGGTCATTAAGCTACCTTTGAGAAGTAAAAAATTGATGTGTTTTAGAAATCGTTCTGGCCCCAAAATAAATATTTTAGAGGGTTGTATTTTACTTCAAAATCAGAATTTCTCGTTTTTTTCAAAGCTTTAGTTTATTTGGGAATTATCAATTTCGTCAAGGTCATTTTAAGCCCTCATTTGAGCCCCACAAGTTCAATAAAATTGTCCATATCGTCCAAAAACGCTTTCATCTTTGTTGGAAACCATCTATGGAAATATTCCATAAATTCTCCTCTTTATGAGGAAGTTGTAAACTTCATTATATTTAAGATCATCCCAGGGCCCTGATTTGGGCGCCATAACAAAATTCCTTGAAAATTATCCCCCGAATAAATTAATAGCCAAGACACCGCGTATCAAAGCGGTGCGTATTTCGTTTTACACGTCGTAAATCTTGGTTCCTCGTGTATGGCATCAAATACTCGTAGATAAGCTAGATTGACGCGATATATTCGAAAGGTGGACTCGTACGAGAGGGCCGAACACCTTGAGGCTTCTGGTACGCCTGTATATGTATACGTATCATAAACATGACATCTACATGGCTACTATGCATTTTTTTTCATTTGGTAATCGTATGAAAAATTGATGTGCATGAGGTGACATTGTATGAAAGGGAATCCGAATATGGTAATTTTTCAAAATTTCCTACCAAGTTTCGCACCCTGTTTTTTCTCCATGTTGAAGAGTTCAAATGAAGCTATTACGAGCAGGTGGTTGTCGGAAAAGAGCCTACATATTCAAATGTTCCTTATTTACGATGGTATTCTGCATCGAAGATTACCTTAAATTACTATCATTTGGATAAATATATATGCAATTACCAGAGATTTCCTAAGAGATGAAACTTAAAGATGTAAAAAAGGGGTTGAAAAGGGGAGGCCTTTGTTTTATACATGCGACATCGTGGAATCGCTTTTGTGTGATTTTTTTGTTGCTGCCTACTGAAGTGATGAAAGGAACGAAGTGAGGTTTTTTCGAGATAAAAAAGTTCTTTAATGAGTATTTGAACCGAAAGCTTGTTTCGGTTTTGTTTTATCGCACGAGGTCGCACGAAAGGTCAAAGGTTTGATTATACAGATAGTCGATGAGCCGGCTTTATGAAATAATTGCGGTTTAAGAAAAACAATCGATTTCTAGGTAATTTAATAGTCGCTTTTGTCTTAGAAAATGAAATGGTGTTGAAATTGTACATCTTATAGATGTTTTCAAATAAAAGGTGGGGGGCTATTAGTGCACAATGTGTTGGAATAATTTATAAAATGTATCTTGACGCGGTATTGAGAAATTTTTCACTAACGTTTTACATTTTGGGAACCCTTTGTATACCTGCATATTGAAATTTTGAACATTAGTGGGACGTGGTTGGTATATACGATGACGTTGTATCTATTTCGATGGAAAGATTGACGTTTCGAAAGGCGTATAATCTTTTATCAATTTATTGGTTTATCTAACTGGAGGAAATTATTTATTGCATCGACCAAGAATGCATTACTGTCATAACGATTACCTGTTAATGTCTCAAAACGTATATAAATTTTCTACACGGCGATACTTCGTAGTTGCATTCACGGTGCTGGCGTAATTGATTGTGCAAAATGGTGTGTGCGCGTACACGACACGAGCATTAAATTGTGTGTTTGCGTAATAGCCTACATGGTGTTTGTAAAATTATAAGATATAAGATACACGAGATTAGGTATTGTGTCGTGTGTATTGGATATGTTCGTGAAATGTTAGATATACAGGTTTGGTCAAATGGATTGAAAATTCATGGAGGTCTGGAATTTTTTTAATTTGTTGTGGAGGTTTAAAGATATCGAGGGTATTTATTTTTTCAGCTGTTGATTAATTGATGCTGGTTTTCTTCCTGTTTTTTTTTTGTTCACATCGCAAGTTATTTTGTATTGTTTTTTCTCGCTCATTTTGTACTTGTGTTTTTACTCAATTTTTTTCATTTTGTTTTTTGGAAAATAACAATATTTTGTTTACAAGAGATCCTGCCTTTCAATTTAAGTAAATGAATTGATTTCATGGAAAGAAAATAACGGATAAAATTTTCAGTTCATGAATTTATTGTGATTTTGACAAAAAATTTTAATCAATTTCTTATTAATATTAGAAACGTATTTGAATTACACAAAATTACTCGTCGAATTGGTGAAAAATTAACACGCGAGTTCTTCACGATGTTTTTCTATTTTGAAGAAATTTGTTTCATTGTATCCCCCGATCACTGAAATTTTGGCTATCATTGTTGAAAAATTCATCTTGGTTTCAAAATATTGATTTTTTTCTCAAAATTTGGTCAGTGAAAAAGGTTTTTAATTTGATTACATTTTTTGTTTGTGGCCTAATAAATAAAATGAGAAATAATTTAACTGGATTAAATTTTAATAAAAACCGAATTTTTGCCGAATTTTCATCTAATTTTTAAATAGGTGATTTTATTTAAAGAAAATATGGTACATTAGATTTCCTAAAGTAAAATTAATTTTTGCAGTAAATGTTGAGAAACCAGGTTTTTTTGGGTACCACTGTTAAAAAATTGAATTAGGTTGCTAATTGTTTATTTTTCGTATAAATTTATCGGTAAAAAATGTCTTTTGATTCATCTATCGTTATTTTTAAAATTTTTATATGTCTCTCTCTCTTTTTTTTTGGCGTTTATAATTACACAGACTATTATGCCAATGTCTCTCTCTAGAACATGAATTTTCAAGTGGTCAAATCTCATTTTGATTTACTCAGTCGTTGAAACAATGATTTTGCGATAGATTTTAGTCTATTGAACTTTAATTTCTCCTTTTTTTGACATTTTGGAGTTATTTAAAAATTTGAGAAATATGATGATTTAGAGGGAGAGGAAAGGGGCTGACTTTTTATAGTTTTTTCAAAATTTTTGATGTTTAAAAAGA
Source organism: Maconellicoccus hirsutus (assembly GCA_003261595.1). Lineage (NCBI taxonomy): Eukaryota > Metazoa > Arthropoda > Insecta > Hemiptera > Pseudococcidae > Maconellicoccus > Maconellicoccus hirsutus. The sequence continues at coordinate 10,898 of QBDW01002611.1, read as the reverse complement.
GGGATGCAAAAATTGCAAAATGATTGACATACTTTTCGCTTTTGTTTATTAAGAAATTTTTCAGTGAGAACAACAATTAAAGTTTTTTTTATAATAACTTATTTAATGTCTTATTTCAAAAAAGTGTAATTATAGAGTTCAAAGTTCAACTTGCTTGAAGGAATTTTATTTGATATTTTTCACATGAAGAAAAAGATTAGATTTTTTTTTAAATATAAATTTTCTTCTGATCTGAAATTTGACCTCGTTGATGGGATACGGAGGGAGGAATGGTGAAGATGAGAGATTTTCAAAAATTTGATAAAAAATAGTGATTTTTCAAGAAAACAATCCGTTAAATACCCTGTAAATTTTTTGGAAAAAACTCGATTAAATTCGTCTGTTTTAACGACAAAATGAACGATTATATTGATCTTCAATATGACTGAATTCCATATTGAATGATTTAGATTCCTCAAAAAAGTACCAGACTTACTCAGGGTATCTAACAGGTTGCAAAGGTAGTGATTTTGAAAATAGGTTATGAAAGTAGTGAAAAGTAGTGCAAGAATGAAAGAACCCGAAGACGTGAAATATTTTTGAAAAAATTACTCAAAAATTGTTCATTTTCGATAAATGACTTTAATTTTTTATGAATTGGCAGCACTGTCGAAATATATGACGTGTATATTTTTTAAAAGCCTACGATGCATTTATTTTTTTGTGATTTTAATTTGATTTCTTTTTCAATTACAAATTTTTTCCTAATCTAAAATTTAATTTCGTTGTCGCGGAAGGAGGAGGGGAGAAGGGGTGAAGTTAAGAGGTTATGGAAAATTCGGGAAAAAGGTAGTGATTTTTCAAAGAAAAAAATGGCGTTATATACCCTGCCTTGTTATTCCAAAAACACCAAAATTCTTTAATTTTGGGGTTTATAAATATTAAAATTAAAATTTGAGTATTTCTCGATCGGTAATTCGAAGCGATTCGAATTGCATTCCCCTGTTTCATTCGGATTAGTCACAAATCACCTCGTAACCTCTAAATGGAACATCGATTTGGCCAATAATTCCAACCCATAAAGAAATAACAATCAAACCCACATAAATGGTCACCCTCGCGATGTCATTACGACACCATTATCGTCGGCAACCCCTAAAATCCGAAGTGCACTGCATCGCATATGCTTGTTCATCCCTTTCTGACTTGGCAATAATAATCTCCGAACGAACATGTGCGATTTCGTGATTCTCACGCGTGTCATGGCGAAACGTGATGATATGCTGATGGAAGAATTCCGCGAGCCTTTTCGAGGCGTCTGGTGTAATTGGACACCTCGTACAATGTGTGCGGTAGTATTGAGCCTTTGTGAAGGTAGCACCTTGAACTTGGGCGACTTATCGAGACGTGAAATCTACTGTTGCGGTTGCGTATTAGTCGATGTAAATATTTAAATTATGTGGGTTAGAAAGAGAGAACAAAAATGGTGGCAGTTTTCGAACTCGGCGACGAGGAACGGTTTTCAAATAAACACACCTACCGAAAATATAGACCTCGCGTATGGCGTTAATTAGTCGAGTTACATTTATATATACGTAATGGGTTTAATATGCATGTACACAAAGATACGTACTATTTCGTAGGCAGCGTAGAGAGAAGAATAAAACAGAGGCTTACGAAGAAAACTATCCCCTTTAATTAACTTCTAATTACGTATTAAACGCGTTACTTATAATGTCGAAGGCTATGTGGATATAGCGAAGCTCTCGATATAACTGGAAATTTCATAAATTTACATATGTAATGATAAATTACAATGTAGGAATAATTCGCCTACGTTACATATTAGCGTACGCGTATATTAATTCGAAGCTGCCGGCGAACGGCGGCGGCCACGTGAAAATTTTTTTCGTCCTGCGAGCACATAAAACTGTAGTCGAGTAGTAATTAGGTAATATTTATTCTTCTTTACGGCTCGTAGTATTTCCAAGAAGCCGGTTTTGATTGGTTTATAAAACGTTGCCGGGTAATTCAACCTTCCATCGAGCTACCGTTTACGTTTACGCGTTGATATATGGCGCCGATGTGTGTTAAATGTCGAGGAAAGCCGCGAATTGACGCGAATTTAATGAATTATTCATAATTCCGAAAATACCGCAGGATCGACGACGAAACGACAATGGAAGTCGTGTGCATGTCGTCGCTGTAGGGTGTTTTTTTTCTTCGATGTTAACGGAGATTTTAGGAGAGGAAATAGTTTTATCGTGATCTACGAAATTCATACTAATTTCAAGAGAGAAAGTTATTAAAACGCTCGACCGTGCATCGAAAGTATACATTGTTATGCAAGTATGAGCGAATTTCAACCTTTGCACGTTCGCTAATTAGCGAATTATTCGGTAATAGCGATGATGAAGGTAGCGAAAGAAAGCAATGCTTGGAGATGGTGTGCCACGTTCGATGCGAGGAAGCGAAATGGAGATGATTTGCTAAGTTGTGTTAGGTTATTTTTTGGTCATTTTTATACGATGACGATGTATTGTGTTTTATTGTAGCAAAGGTCGTTAGAATGAGGTAATTTCATTTGCGAAGTAATCAGGAGAGGGATCGAGGAGGGGGATTGTCAGGAGTTTTGTAGTCTCTGCATGAAAGATTTGATGTTTGTCGTTTTCGTCTAATTGGGGTGCTCTGTGTGTTAATCGAAGGAAAGTAGAATGTACCAAGTGATTGTTATGCTGAAATCGGACGTGGAAATCTTTTTTCGAAAAATTCGAGAGAAATTTTAATCCCCTGCCCTCTTCCTCTCCATCGCGGTTTTTCTTTTACTCGTATATTTGTGGGATTTATGATGTAGCTAATAGCAATGTTCTAAAAATCAATATATTATTGTAATTTGAAATTATTCCGAGCTCAAAGTCAATATTTTCTCATTTTTTTAACAAATTTTCTTCTTTAAACAATTTTCATAAATTGTTTTTCAAAATAGTTTGAATGTGTTGAAAAATTTCCTCGTTCTTTGAGAAATATTCAAATTATTTTTAAAAATTTGTTTAAATCACTATTTTTGATTATGATTTAAACGTTTACCTAGTTCATGTCCTGAGGAAATAAATGATCGTTTTATTTGCCATTTTACGTAAAATGAATGATTTTTGAATGCTTGTGTTACCTCATTTAGCTACATTTTTAAGTCATTTAAGAAAATTTTTAAGAGGTTTTTTTAATTCAGTTTTTTGTTTTTTTTTCGTTTTTAAAATTAATCCATTTTTTGTATTTTTTAATTCCAAACTTTTTCCATTTTCTCTATTTTTTGCCTTGTTTTTTATTTAAATTTGGATTTTCTTGGTGGGCTGTAATGGGTTCCCAAATTATGAAGATCGAGTATGCTTTTTTTTTGGAAAATTGTCTTCTAGATGTTTTTTTAAGCTTCAAAAACACTCTTTGTTAAATATTTGTAGCATTTGTTGATTTAAATTTATTAAGGACCAATTTGAACTAATGTAGTGAAAGTAGTGAAAAAGTGGTGATTTTAAAAAGAAGTTGTAAAAGTAGCGAAAAATTAGTAAATTTTGCCGTAGAGTAGTGCGACGATGAAAAAACCCGAGAACGCGAAGTATTTTTGAAAAAAATTACCCCAAAATTGTTCATTTTTGATTAATTGTTGTCAATTCTTTACGAATTGGCTGCACTGTCGGAATTATGTGACGTCATATATATTTTTTAAAATCACGTAACGCGTTTATTTTCCTATAATTTTAATTTAATTTTTTTTAAATACTGATTTTCTTCTAATCTGCAATTTGACTTCGATCGTTGATAAGGGAGCGGAGGGAGGTGACTAAGTAAAGATATTTTTGAAAATTAGGTAAAAAAATGTAGAAAATGGTGTCTTAAAAAAAAAATCCATTAGAAAATTTGTAAATCTTAAAGAATAAAAATTTTTAAATTCGACAGATTTTAACGTTTTGAATCAATGTTGCCATTTGGGAGATTGAAAAAAATGCCAATATCACGAAATACGTCTCTTTGCTTTTACTAAAAAATTTCAAGTATTTTTTTTCCGTGATTTTCCAAATTAATAAGGTTTGTAACCATTTTATTGAATGTGAAAAAAAATTTCAAGTGAATTATTTGCTTATTTTATTATTTTGTGAGGTTCGATTTCTCAAATGGGATAATTCAAGGTATTCAAAAGGACTTCAGATTAAATAATTTTCAAAAATTACATAGGTACTTTGGTGTTTTATCCCTCAGTATTTCCAATTGTTTTTTTTACTAATTTTTAAAATGATTTTTCAAAGTATTTTTTTTGTTGGGTTAAAAATGGAGTCGAAAGCATTTTAAAGTATACGTATTATTTTGCGTTTTGGGAAATGGTAGAACTGTAAATATTTTAATTAAAATTAGGAACGGCTGTAAGGAAGGGTTATGAAATGATGCAGCTGAGTTCCACTCTTAATGCATTTTCAAGGGCTCGAAATTAAGATAAAATCGTGATTTGACGTTTGAAACGAATCCTATCGAAAAATATAGCCAGTCGTGAATTCACTTCCTAAATTTTTCATCTCCTACAAATCTCTTACACTGATAAAAAACCAGATTACCTTAAAATATGCTAAAAAGAAAACACAACCCATGGTCTGCTAAATATCACATGTGTATAAAACACTCGGTAAAATGTGGGTACACCAGTTGAAGAAAAAAAATCGATAAATTAACGCCACTTCGTACCTGTAAGGTAGACGTTTTTAATACCGGTAAAGGTAAACTAGTCGACGTAGAAGTACGCGTGTGTTATCAAACTAGCGAAAAATAAACAATCGAAAATTTTTTCGGTCACAAACGGTCATACGCCTTGGCAGCATGGGATTAAAAATTCGAAGTACATGCACCTTTTGGCACCTGCACAATGGGTTCCTCCTTTTTCTCGTATTGCCACGTACACGTCGATTTATTCATCCGCGAGGAAATGCAGTTAATTATTTTGGCGAATATGCAGCTGCTGAGGTGTATACACGAGATGACACAGTATTTGCGCAATGTACCACCTACCAAGGGTACGTCCGTCGTATACGCCTTCGGGCACGTCGTAATTAGCCGAATGTGCATTTCGCGTACGAGGAAAATTTATGATTTAATTAACCCGAAAACGTGAAAACGGTATTAAATGTAAATTAATCCTAATGGGTGTATTTTGACGATTTATCGATGGCGAAAATAATAATTAGAACGTTTGCTCGTCGTATATAAATAATATAAAATAAGCTCGTTAAATGTTGTAAACAGGTTTGGGTTTTTCGGCGATTTGCCGTATTTTTCGCACGATTAGAAAATTCGCGTTCTCGTTTAGGTAAAGTTTGAGCGGATGTTTGGGAATTTTATTTGTTCTATAAATCAAAACCATCTTGGTCGAGGGATTGGGCAAGGTGTAAATGAAATTCGATTCGTGTTTACTGGTTTTTTTTTTTCATATTTATTTTCCATCTCGATATAGTATATCGGACGTGTATCCAATTTAAAAATAAACACAGACTTGATACGTGGAATACAGGAAATAATATAGATTTGTAGCGCAACCGCAATCGGGTAATTTTCTGAGGGTATTCCTTATACGAGCATAGGTAATATACACACGAATCAAGATTAAAATAATATTTCGCCTTTACAATATCACCATCCAGCTACCAACAAACCAACAAAAACAATTACATGTACATTTGGCGGCTTATAAGGCGTTTTTATTAAATGTAAACCTATTAACGATTGTTACCGTACGAGCTATGGTAACAAATTATACGTTTCGATGCTCCAGGCGTGGTTTTTTTTCGGTTTCATTTCACGTATTCATATGATGGATTTTTTTTAAACCTTTTTCTTTTCATTCTTCGACGCCTTACGAGCTTTGAAATTTACCGTTCTATCGTTAGTAGCGGTTTGAAGGGCTGGAGGTGTAATTGGAATTCGATATGCGGTGAACTGTAAAGGGCAGTGTGGTATTGGTGTGATTTGCGGTGCGAAGGGTGAAGGGGGTGAGGCATAAAGTTTTATGATTTTGATACGAGTGATTTGTTGATTAAGGCGAGTGGTTTATGAAAAAAAAATTTAATCTGGGAATTTTTTGCCTGAGTTATGTCGATTTGTTCAACGTGAGTGCATGACGTCGTATTTAGTTTATAAGGGCGGGGGAAGAAGAGATGGTAATTCACATTTTCAAGGAAAGTGACTAATTTTGTGTAAAATCGAAATAAAAATTACATAGATATATTTCGTTGGTCAGTGTGATTGTACCGGTGATGTCATGTGAACATTATACAAACAATAAGACCGAAAAAAAATTCATTTGAAGTATACACTTCGTTTATTTAATTTCACTTAAAGAAAAAATTCAATTTTTTGGTTAAAAAATCAAACTGTGTTATTGACCTATTTTCAAAGTTTTATGTGAAATAGAAAAAAACAAACACATATTTTTAACGCCGCGATATTTATTATTATTTGAAAAATATGCAAAAACGATATTAAAATGAAGAAATGTGTAAATGTGTGAAAATTATGTTTCAAATGACAATCACTCAAGGCTCGTTTTACTTGAAATTTTACGATTCGCGAAAAGATTATATCTACGCGTTTGAATAATCATGGAGATGAACAAAGTCGTGAATAAACATACATCGTTGGTATAATTCATCGGCGCAAAGATAAGGTTTATTCAAGGTGGATTTGACAAGAAGGGGAGGGGGGTAAAGAGGAAGATTTTTTCAAAAGACCACGATTTTATTTATGGTGTATGTTTTTTGTATCGTTACAAAATCTCGAGTCGTTTTGGTGATATCAAAATTTGACGAGAGATCTTAATCGTCGTGTTTATCGCTTTTTTTCCTTCGTTAAATTTTATTTTGATTGTATCACCGAAGTTTTGCCAAAAAATTGAGAAAATATCAGGAATTAAAAAAAATTGATTAATTAACAATTTTTTCAATTAAGAAGAAAAATTTTGTAACAAAATCGAAATTTTATTCAAAAAAAAAACAATTTTTTGATAATTAATTAATTTGTTGAATCTGATAAACCAATGAAATGATGATAAATAAAATTGTAAATTTATTAACGAAATAAAATTCTTTTGATTGAGTTCATTGAGTTCAAAATCTTATTTGGCTTATTTTTCTTTAATATATTTAAATAAATAATTAAAATCAAAGTAATAGTCAATTTTTGCTTAACGAATGTAATAATTAATAAAAAGTTACTAGAAAAGTACTTGATTGATTCGTAAAAAAATTATTAAATGCGTAAAAAAGAATAGAAAACTTCAAGAAAATTGATATAAATTTATTAAAATTGTACCAGAAAAGAAGAAAATAATATGGAGTTTTTGTTGCCGTTTATTGAAGGTTTTCCATGTTTTAAAACGATTTTTACACTGTTTTATGGGCCACTTTGAACATTTTGGGGTAACATTGAAAACAGTTTTTAATTTGAATAAAAATCATTACGCTTTAAAAGCGAATTTTGCAACGTTTTTTCCTTATGAAAATTTTGGGAGATTTGTGGTAAAATTTTCAAAATACTTGATGATAATAAAATTATGTTAATTTGATTGGATTCGTAATATGATCAAAATTTTTTTCACTTTGTGTAGGAATTTTTTGTTTAAATATTTTGTGATAAATTAAGAACTGCGTTTTTCGTCGTTTTAATTTTTTTTTCAAATTTTATTCTGTGTTTTTTGACAATGTTTAAATCGTTGAAGCTGAAAAAAATAAAGTTGAAAAATCCACTTTGTCTGGAAATGCTGCAAAAATCGTGGAAATAGCGTTCAATTTGTTCTCATTTTCATAAAAAAAAAACTCGCCTGTTTGAAGTTACCCCAACAACGATCGAATTTTTTTCTCACCTTCAAATTTCATTTTCCTTCTCGTTTCAAGAACTGGTATGTTTTGAATTTTTTTTTTGAATTTTTTTATCGCTTTCCGTTGCGGAAATCGTTCGAAATCTCATGTTCCCCTCCCCTCTCACCCCTTTTACGGTTTTTTCAACTACCGCGATTACACTGGTGTAAATTTCAATCCCGTTTTCTTGAATTTTATGAGCTGGTTGTCTTCTATTGAGACCTTCAAACTACTTTTTTTTCCTTTTCGTTTTTTTTTCACGAGAATTATTCTAAATCTCATATTTATAACTTATTCCTCGACTTGGTAAAATAATTTGATTTCAATAATCTTTATTAGTTTCGTCTTTGGTAATCCCTTCCCCCTTCTCTTTCAGTCGTCACATATATATACGAATACATTTACGTATATCGTTTTTGCTTATAGTCACAAGTTCACGATTTATTTTTCACCGGATTAAACGTAGAGAAAGTAAATTCGTGGTTCGTGTCGCGAGCGAAAGAGAAAGAAAATGGAAACCGAAACTGGCCCGCGAGTACGTTAAATCGTAATATAAAACTTATAAAAGTGTAAATATAACGCGGCGGGAAAAAATCGATTAAAACGAATGAAAACATAACGAAGTCGTTGAACTTTACAAAATATACACACATCGGACGATTAAGCTCGAGTGAGGTGTAAATGTTTGAAAAAATTAAAAGAAAGAAGTTTGAAGGAAAAGGCGATGCACGTATCAAGCGCTTTAATCCGACACCGTGGTTTCTTTTTCGTTGAAGAGATGACGGCGTTTCGAAACGAGGGGGTTAAATTTACAAATTAGCTGGACAAGACGTATAAAAAAGATTAAGCGATATAATATTTATATATTTAATATTTAAAAGAGGCGAGTATATTAGAGATAGCTGCGTGAAAAACACCTGCTTTGGTAAACACTTTTCACAGAAGTCGAATATTGTAAAAAGAGTAGAATATTTGGTGTTTAACGCTTCGGCGTTGATACCTACGGTATCCGGATTAATAAACTGTTTTTACTTGATAATTATAAATGATGGACTATAAATTAGAATATTATGAATGTTATAACGCAATTGTCCGTTTCAATGGTTCCTATTATGTAGTCATTGTCGATGTTTATTTATCGCGTGTGCCTTTGCTTATCCGCGTGTTGGTGTCTCGACGTATGTGGGCGATTTCATTTTCTGTACTTTGGATGTACCGATGGCAGAAGCAAAGGGGGGGTTTTCCTTTGAGACGTATATTACAAACCCCTGGTTTTTTTTGGTATCGTGGTGAAGTGTTGCTAGCCTTAGCGAGTTCTTTTCGGTTTTTTTTTTTTAATAGCGGAAATATAAACGAGTTTTTTTCGGGAATATTTGTCCGCTCTTTCGGTGCTACGTCGAGACGCCCCGCTGATAAAAACCGTTCTATTATTTGAACAAAATTATATTATTTTAAACATAAAAAACAGTGTTTATATAACTACTATTAAACGTAGCGTATTTAGATTCGCTTTATTAGCCATTAACCGAACTCATACCGTTAATAACACGGTGACCTGTATCGTTTTTTCGGCGTACCTACCCGACAAAAAAAAGAAAATTGTAAAAAAATGCCATCTTGGCCTTTGATCGTAAATAAAACCGTCTTATGACTTAATAAGTCGGCGAGGTAATTTACAAAATGTTAATTCGACGTTAAGACGGGAAATTATAAAAGATGGTTGTGGTTTAAGTGGTAATTAGATCGGAGTCTTGGTGCGTCTCCGGCGAAAGGTGTCATCGAGGTGGAGGATTCATGATGACGAACGAATGCCTGATGGATCGTAAATTGAATCGATGTATGAGGAGGATTTAAAATGTGAAGTTTATCGAGTATTTTTCGAGATTTATTAATTTTATGATCGATGAAAAATCATGGAGTTTTGGAAGGAGAGGGGATGAAATTTTGAGTAATTTTTTAAGAAACGGAATGAAGTAGATGTGCTGAAATGTGGTTAGAGTAGCGTAGGATTTTTACCACAATTGCGTTTTATTTGATGAATAAATTTCGTGTATTTTATTGAGTAATTGATTTTTTTAGAATTTTTGAAAAAATTTAGATCAATCGTTATTTGAGATTTGTTTACTCATTATATTTTTGTGGAAAAGAGAAGAGGAAGGGCGTAGAAAATTCATTAAAATCATTCCGATGAATTTTATTTTGGGACTCGAGGTTGCCCTTGATTTTGCGGAAAAAAAAATGAATATTTTGATCGGTTTTGTAATACGAGACTTGGCATGGAAATTCAAATTCAGGGGTTCATAAATTATGAGGAACCAATCGTTATTTTTGTTCTATTTCTTTTTAATTTTAATTTAATTTAAGGTCCCCCGATTTCATTTATGGAAATTTTAATTGTTTTATATTTATAAAAATTACTGGTTTTACTTCATTTTTTAATTTTTGCTATTTTTGTTTCGTTTAAAAAATTATGTAATGGAAGACTTGATTTAAAAATTGAAATTTAATGGTGCAGAATTATAAGAAATTTATCATTATTTTTGTTTTTTTTTTTTAAATTCTAATTCAATTTTGGTTCCTTTAATTTCATTAATGGAAATTTTAATCGTTTTATGTTCTTAAAAATCACCGATTTCACTTCATTTTTCAATTTTTGCTATTTTTATTTCAATTTGTAAATTATTTCGATTCTGTTTTCGTCATTTGTGTTTTACTCGTTATTTAAATCATCTTTTTTTAAATATCAATTCAAGTTTATTTCATTTTTTTGATATTTTGATAAATATTGGTTTTTTGATTCAAACTTTTTTGAATTTTTTTGATATTTTATTTCAATTTTCTGTTATTTTGATAAAAACATGTCCATTTAATTTCGATTTTTTGATAATTCGATGGATTTTTTGGTAGTGAAATAGTCACCAACACTTTAATCAGGGACATTTCAAAGAAATAAGTTCGATTACTCATTACAGTTGGAGGGGGAGGAGGGATCTTGAGAGTAGTACTCAAGAGAACTTGTCGATTTAG
>QBDW01002609.1:0-13209 GCA_003261595.1 Maconellicoccus hirsutus | reverse complement strand
CCTCAACCTATATTTTCATGTTTCCGGCTTCTGTAATCAAGGATCAGCCCATATTTCAAAACCTATTGTTAACAAAACAAAAACACAAACTGAGATCAGAAATGGGAAAAATATGGCGAAGTTATTGAAGCAAAAAGCATAATAATTCGTACAACGTATCTTCATAAACGAATCGAGCCTCTTTGGAAAATAACTTCACCAAAGGGTTCATTTTGAGATACAACGATTTCTGTAGAAATCGAAGCCCTTGAAGGATCATTATTAAGTCAATGGGATTTCTTCATTTTATAAAGGGCATTAGCCTCTGATGATTTCGAGGCAAAGAGCACACACCTACCAAGCTCATCACCGAGTTCAATGATTAGTTCATCGAAGTAGGAGCGCTAGTGTGCTGCAATGTGATTGGTTGTTCTTGTCTATATCATTAATTTCGAAGTAAATGAAATTATGGTCCTTAAAACCACAAAGATGTCATCAGAAAAACGGTTCTTTTTGGTTGTAGCTCTTTGAAGGGATATTTCTGTCGTTCCTCTTGGTACATAGGTTGTCTGATGCATCTGAAAAATGCTATTTTCGTCACCTTTTAAATTGCATGTTTCCAAAGAGTTGGTAGTTGTTCTTATAGAGGACCGTGCAGAGAAAATCCGGGCCTTGTGGAAAAATTATACGGGTTCACTCTTCTCTTGAAAGGGCCCGACATTTTTTCCAAAAACTGGTGATTTTTTTCAAAGGTCCCGTTATATTTTACAAGGGCTTAAAACGCACGCGGACTTTCAAAAAAATCCGGTGAGGGACTTCTCCCCCCTTCGGTTGAGCCTGCTTTTATAGCCACTTTGCTTCCAGCAGAATGATGAACTGCTGAAAAAAATACGTGGTTATCTCATCTGCATTCTTCTGGTCTTCATGAGGATTTGCTGAATGGTGCATGGACATGATATCTGAGGTATTTAATTCTCAGAAGTATCAAAATTCAAATGTGGAGTACGGTTCTTGCCTGAATATTTCCTATTTTGATATTCCAATTCCAATGATATTCGATGGCTTGTGATCTTCAGTCCTTCATGAGTTGCGACTTTTCAATTATCACAGAATTTGAGAATCTGCCAAAAATAATGACAATTTGTGTTCTGCAATTCTTTACGGAACATGGTTCTTTTATAATGATCCAAAATTTGTGGATCCGCCAAAATTCACGAATAATCTGCATATTCCAATACCCTGAGAACTTTTGGCATGCTTACAACGACTGTTAAAAAGATTCTGACAACGTTGCAGATAAATTACAGGAATCTCGTAGGTCTCGAGACAATACTGCTAACAACCTCATCTCTTCCTGAAGCAAACCAGCATCCCAAAGGACTTTCCACCGATATTTCAACTTTTTCCAGACCTCTGTAGAAAATCTAACCAAACATACCCATCTACAAACACCTCATACATCTTCGTTTCAAATATTCCTCGACATCACGGATAATTTACACGCTTGATGCGTTAGTACCGAGTTATCCCATTTACCTACAACTCGTAGATTACCTTACGCCTCTCGACGGCAACGGACATGGTTTGCTAATGAATAATCAAACAACCTTTGGCTCATAGGGTCAGCGTACACGATAAATGGAAAATAATTTAACGTGTACTCGTTAAATTATAAATTTACGCCAAGCCTTAATGAAAATTCGTACGTGTGTTTTTTTTCATATAATTTATAAAATTACATGAAAACTATACGATTATCCGTGTAGCACGTTAAGATGAAAAATAACGTGTAAATATTAGCGCGCCATGTAAACCGCCGAGGTACACTTTTGGCTTAGTCATGGCGAATCAGACCCGAGCACGAATTTACGAACCACTTACATTGGCTTCAGACTGAACATCTTGTGTACCCTGAGGCTTACCTTCGTAACGAGAAGTACAGACGTCTAATGCTTTTTCTTCTTATTTTATCGAAGATATTCTAAAATCTTTTTTTTTTTACCTCTACCTCACCCCATAAAAGAAGATTAGCGTTCGTGCGTGCGTGTACGGTGTATGTGTATATACTATATAGGTACATATATTATTTACTCTCCTAACTTTTATTTTCGTCCGAGTTCATTACGGCTACCTTGGTATAACAATCCAGCTCGAATAAAACCTCGCGCGCCGGAGACGACGAAACATCCAGAAAGGAAGACACGATAGCAATAATTAAAGACAATGGATACGTAAAGGTGGGATCTCGCAGACGTATTCTCTCATTATATTCACCGAGTACATTCGGCCGTAATCCTCGCGTCGTGTAAAACAGGTGTTCCGGTGTATCGCCAAATCTCCCATCGAACCTTCTAACAATTACCCGCACCTCGCATCTTTGGCGCGTTTTTCACAAAGCCACGACGTCGTGTCTGTGTCACCCACATACCCCAATTGACATGCCCGATAGGTTTCCATCGATATAAGATTTATCATCGGGGAAGCAACTCCGCGTCATTTTGATTTTCATCTTTACACCGTTGACGTATTTAAGGGCTTTCGTCACCTTGGAATTCTCTTCTTCTTCTTACACTTCCCTACCGAATAAATCCGCCGGTAATCTATTCAGCTACCCTTTTCTATTGTGGTACGTTTTTATTGTGTGGTAATATCTTCGATCCGGAACAGATTTCATCATTAACTTTTTTCTTTTTAATTAAGTAAAGGTTCATTTCGTCCTGGTATTTTTTCTTCTCTTTATAAGAAGAGGATTCGGTAACGTTGTAACGTATATTTCGAATATCCAAGGTCGAGTAGCGTCTAGGAAAATCGAGACTCTTTTGAAATTTTTCCGTAAGATATCGTCGCTGATAAGATTCAACGTGATCGCCATTAAGGAAATGAAAAATGTAGGGGCGTAGTTCGTTATCATCGGTTTGTTTCTAATTCATTAAACGTAGAAATAAAATATGTTCTTGATGATGTTCTCGATATAGAAATTAAGTAGCTACCGGACTCGCGGTAATTGATCATGGAAGATAATGCGCGCTGCGCGGATGAGATTTAAATCCTAAATTCTATACGACCATGTTAACTTGTTGGCGGTTAATTGAGATTTAAAGAGACCGAAGATATGTCGCGAGATCGTTTGAGTAAAAAAGCCGTTGAACTCGGTCTCCGAAGCAATCTGCGGATATCTTAATGGTTTAATTTAAGAAAAAAGGCAATTAAAGAGAAGAGAATAGGCTCAGGAGAGAATATCGCGACGAATAATTTACATGGAAACCAATTAATTGATTTGAATGACCAAGAGACCTCGAGGGAATTTGCTAAAAAATCAAAGATGATCGATTGAGAAAATTATTTATCAAGTGTTATAACATGTTCCCCAATCGCAAAAGAAATTCCAATAAGAAATAACTCTTGAAATGAAAGTCTCTTCTGAAAGGAAAACAAATTGTATAATTTGAAGACAGAAAAATCTTGTTTTTTCTGAATTATGAAAACTTGATGAGAAAATATGTCAAATTTTTACATTACCACTACCAAAAGATGATATAATATGCAAATAAGGACTTGCGATATCTGACCCCCCTCCCCAATTGATCCAACAAGGTTCATATTCTCCCATCTTTCATAAAGCACAACTCAGATGGCTAAAAAGAGTCTGTAGCATTATCATTTTGAGGAGGAGAGCAATATGAAGGGGAGAGCTTCCAACCACACGAAAATAGAACAACTTTGCTTTTAATTTTGGGCTCACAAATACAGAATGAATGAATGCTACCTTGATAGAAGAAAATTTCAAGACAAAGAAAGTCAATTAAAAATAAATTTAGCTAAAATTTAGCTAAGAAGCTTCATAGAAATTTTTTCTCAGAATAACCAAACACAAATAATCTTCAAAGGACGCTGGATAATTTCAATTTACAACAAATGTGCCTTTCAAAGTCGCCCCGTACTGACAAAACTGACCCCCTCCTTCTCAATTACAATACTTTTTCCATTTTTATTGCATAACTTGAAAAAATTAGTGCTAGTATGTGACTTCAGTGAATCATTTTGCTATGCTATCGCCACTTTCTACTCCCTCCTCCTCCATTTCACTTCCTTCTAATCCTCCTATCCAGTGGCGTAGCCAAGGGGGGGCAAAGGGGGCAATTGCTCCCCATGGCCTTTTATTGTTTGTTTCGACGTATCGTAGATTGTTTATAAATTAAAGGAATAGGAAAAGAAATCGTTTGCAATTTCTGGTTTCCCACTAATTAAAAAAAATGTTGACTACCTGGACTCGTTTTGTCCCCCCCCTCCCCCTGCCAAAATCCTGGCTACGCCACTGCTCCTATCTTTTGTCAGTAAAATCTATGAAGGTATTTTTATGGTACGTTTCAATTATTTTTTGCTCATTTTTACACAACCATTTAAAAAAATTATTCAATAATAGTGAAAAATATGAAAAAACAAAATAATGGTGTTTTTTTGTTGATAATGTGTATTTTATTTGAAAAAATTTTCAAGTGCGTCGAATTTTGAAATTTTGTTTTTCCAAGATTCAGGAGTTGAATATCCCAAATCTGGTTTTGATTCGGTTTTCTTGAATTTTGAGTCTTTATTATTTAAAAAAGAAAAAAAAAACTTTTCATAACTGAGCAGCCAAGATTTATTTTGGAAGCTTGACTTCGTTAGTTACATGAACCAAGTGTAGCTTCATTTTTAGACTTCGGTTGAACTCGTAATTGTAAAAAAAGAAGGTCTAAGATCAATTTTTTCATTTTTTGCAAGTATTTCAATTTCTTTTCATCAAAATGAACAAAAAGTTTCAATGAATTGATCAAAATACTCTAATCGAGGTGTCTAACGGAATTTATCTTTAAAAAATCACTACTTTTTCATTACCTGTTTTACCAAATTTTCCAGAACCTTTTAAATCCAACCCCCCCCCCCCTTCCGCATCAACGAAATAAAATTTTAGATTAGAAGAAAATTTATAATAGGAAAAAAATCAAATTAAAATTATAAAAAAATAAAACGCATTATTGCTTAATTTAAAAAAATATATACGACGTCACATATGTGTATTTTAACAGTGCTACCAGTTCATAAAAAATTGCCAGTTATTTATCGAAAATGAACAATTTGAGTAATTTTTTCAAAAATATTTCACGTCTTCTGGTTCTTTCATTCTTGCACTAGTTTTTCACAAAATTCATTGTTTTTTCACTATTTTCATTACTTATGCTACCTGTTGCATGCATTTGAAAGCTTCCACTACTCCGCCTTGTTGATGAAAAACCGGTCAATTGAAGAATTACCTCAAAAACAAAACACCATGAGGTACTTTGTTTCAGATTTAGAGCCCATTATGAAATTCTAACGATTCGACGAATAAGTGAAATCGGACTTGGAGGAATCCGTTGACTTCCTCGGCATTATACCATCACAAATCTCTATTACAATCATTCCTTCGATTAAAATTACGACTTCTTTCGCGCCGAGGTTGTTAGATAGTAGAAAATATAGATATTAAAAAAACAATCAACCCAGGTACCCACGAATCAAGACCAATACAACCGCATACCCCAATTACGAGCATCTCTGGATACTCGATCATCACCCCATTACAAGGCACCTCTCTGTTGCACGATCTTCGCAGGAAATAATGGTCGGGCATGCAGTAACCTACCATAACCCAATCCCACCTGATCTGCATCGTTCGATCGAGCTTTACTTTCGATGTCGTCACACGGCGAATAAAAGCGAACACCCGGTTACAATTACTCTCATCGCTTCGTCTGCCGTATTCATCGAAGAATAACATATTATTTCAGTATTACGTGGAAAGCAACGACAATGACGTGCTTACTAGGACACTACCAATTACACAGTCTGTACATATGCCTAACTGTAATTATTGCGCGAATGAAGAAAAAAAAAATTATTTAACATCCTCTTGTTGTGATTTTATAGTACCTTATATGTTACATCGTTATAGTTATTTGTTACGGAAGGTTTCCATAATGGTTAAACTCGCTATAGGTGAATACTCCTCGGATATATCGTGAAACCTAAAACCCGAATTCGCGGTTTTAACTCTCTCAATACCAAGGTCGGCTATTCGTAATTAATACTTTCATTTTTCTTTTAAATACCTCGAGACGACGAAATTTTTATGCAATTTCAAGCATCATTAAATGGCGTGACGATTTTAACGACTTAGGTCCTGCTTCTTCGCATCCTATTCGTTCAATATCGAATCTCGTCCTAGCTCTCCTCAGCTCTTCGCTGAGCACTTTTTTCCTTCATTTTTAAAAGTATGCCATCGTTAGTAATATTATGTAAAAGCGACGCCGCGCGTAGTAGGCTTTACATATATAAAAACATATAATATTAATATGATACGTAGAATTTTATTAGAAAGTTACCACCGTAATGTATTTGACAGTTAGTTTTTAATGTTGTAAACATGTCCGCTGAGGATGGCCTAAAGCCATTTACTACTGCCATACCGTGTCAGGTTACAATTCGTATTTATATTATAATACAAACACACATATACGCCTCGAAGGTTAATGTATGCGCAATAATGACCATTCCACACCAACGGCGACTCGCATTTTCCTTTATACAATTAAAAATCGTCCCGAAGAAAACTCGGACGCGGTCGCCTTCAGTGTAAAATACTCCTAGAGTAAGTTCAACGTATCGAAAAATTTTTTTTCCGCTAGCACACTGAACGCATAGCTGCACCGACTGGTTTTCTCGCAATGTTTATATTTTTCAGACTAGATGTAACAATTTGCCACTTATATGCAAAAATTATAACGTGTTTTTTTTTTTGGTAAATACGCAAGGTTACGGCTATTGTACGCAAGTGCGCTTAGGACCGGTAAGATGACTTTTTTCAGCTATTCAACCCATCAGACGAGCAACCCACATAACAAAGACGCTCCGGAGTCTACCTGCGTGTTTCCGCAACAAGGGGTTATCTGGTCGTCGATGGAAATGCGGAACTGAATAACGACGTCGATGTGCGCATACAATAGGACCCCTTTTATCCCTTGAGAAAGTCGTCGAGGTGGTCGTTTATTTATGAAAATTTCAAAGAGAAAAAAAATTCCATTGTTGGTATTTATTAGGTGCTTTTTTACGGTGTAATAAATTTATCTGGCTATGTGAAGTCAACGAGACGGTTGTATTTTTAACCATAAAACATCATTAAATTTGTTTTTAAGGCTACAAAGGCGCGTTAGAAAATTATAAGGGGTGAATGCGTACTGTAATATGATCGGGACAAGAGGGGAGGAGTGGGGAAAAAATGGAGACCAGATTAAAAGATGATATAATAATGAAATGATTATTTAACCACGAAATATCAATTGGCAAAATTTCAAAAAAAAGCCAAATTAAGAAATAAAACCTTCAAAGGGTTTCCAAAGGGGAAATTATTTTGAATAAATATCAAGAAATTTAAATACTCGCGAGCAGGTTTAACAAGCACGGAAAAGTTACTTGATTTTCAAAAAATGACGAATAATTTGATGAAACGTGAGAGGAATGATAAATGAAGGAAAATAGGCCTAAGAATTGATCAGGAAGTAAGAAGGGCAGAGAAAAACTCGAGGTCGGAGAAAGCTTAACAATTAATGAAAAGTAAAACAAAACAAATTTTTCCTCAATTTATCTGAGTAGTAAATGTCTTTTGAGAGGTACAGGATTTTTAGAGGCATCGAGAGTAAAAACAGACCCAAGGCAAATGTTATGAGGCTTTCTCTCTCTTTGAGCATGATTGTAATTAAACGAATGAAATATGGGAAAATTGCCTGTATCTAACACCTTTCAAAAAAAGCAGGGCTTGTGGCAAAATGCCCCCTTGCCCCCCCCCTCTCGACGGCTCTGCTTTTTCTATCCATCTTTTGGTTTTTTTTTGCGAAGCGACGTTTCTGATAAAATAAGATATTTTTTACGGGTAAATAGAACGCGAATTATTTATCACAATTATTTGCTTTTGTTAAAAGAATAAAATTAAATAATTAATAAAACTTTTACATGATTTAATCACTCACAACTAGATAACTTTTACTATAATACGGAGATGGCGAGAGCCAGATCAGACCCTAGCACTAAAATTTTCCGGGCCCTTTTCTTCGGGTGTATTTTCTTACCTCACACCTCGTACTATAAAAATAACAAAATCATGCCTATATTTTATAATTAATTTTTATCACTTTAGAAAATATCTAATTCTAATACATAATATTAATTATTGAAAGGGGCCCTCGAAAAAAATTCCGGGACCAGTGCAAATGCGCTTTTTGCACATACACACACACACATCCTCTCACCACCTCTGCTACAATTGTTTAACAAGCCAAAAATCATCACATATTATACCTTAAAAATGGAATTACTCTCCAAAGAGGAATAAGGATTTGGAGGAGGAAACGAAATGTTGAAGGGGGAGGGGGAAAGTTCGTAATAAAATGATTACACAAGGTATTTCAAGAAACCAATCGATTGAAAAAACACAAAAATTGAGCTGGAGCCATCAGCATGAAAATTAGACCTAAGAAACGATACTCTGGGTCCACTCCTCGAATTATTTTTCAAAAAAAAAAAAAACATATCCTGACATGAAAAAAAAAGAAATTTCGGTAATATTTCATGTCACATTAATGGAATAATAATCTCTTCGCAAATTCGGGAAATCAATGAAAAATTACAGTAGTTTGGAATTTTTCGGGCCCTGAAATGCCAGGCTCGGAGCACACCTCTGGTTTCACATTTCAACGACGCCGAATTCAAATACGCGTTATTTTTGGTAAACTTGAATTAAAATCGAAGGTCTTGGCAAAAAATAAACCGAAAAAAAATTCAACATAATGAGTCAACTTTACGCACAAAACGAACAATGACTCATTACCGCTGCTGCTGCTGAAAATTTGCCAATACTTGACTGAAAATTGGTAACGTTGAAGAGGATGAAAAAACCCAAGGGAAGATTATCTGCTCGTAGAATCAATATCGTAAAAAAGGTTCAACGAGATAAGAGATTAGGAAGGGGAACAGAAGATGCTTTGCTTTTTGTTTGCATAGCTCCTGCATTTAATTTCGTATCCTGCGTCAAATCCAGGGCAACTGAGAAAATCACAAAGTTCCGAACGAGAAAAGGAGATAACACATTTATTAAAATAGATAAAGGAATCACGTGAACAGACTTTGGAAGGATATTGAGGACTTGGTGATTCTAAAGGTGCAGAGATCGAGTTTTGGAAAACAAACGATAAAAATTACATTAAAAAATATGATACTTTATTTGAAAATAGAAAAAATTAAAAAATTAATAAAAAAATTGGCAAAAATACTTTTTATTGGCTGTTTCCCTATACAATTTATTTAAGACCTCCTGCCTTCCTTCGCCCCATTAATAAAATTTATAAACCATATTTTTCTTCGAAAATAACAACGAAATAAAAATCAAGTTACACGTAATAAAACCTAATTTTAATTTTATCAAGTTCTTTCACGTTTTTAATCAGAGACGACGTCAGGTTAAATAGTGTAATTTTCTCATTACATTTTCATCTCCCAGCTTTTTTTTGGAGCGACATGAAAAAAACCTTAAAACCTCAGTAGCCCGTCGTTTCGCCTCAGCATAAACATTAGTTTTTATTAGCGATCGAAATCTAAAAATCGTAGAAAAATACCCGGATGAGATGTACAATGAATAAATTTCACCGACCCAATCACCTCGGCGTGCTGGTAGAACTGTCAACCAAGGAAATCTAATATATTACACGACGATGTAGTCGAACAAGTGGTCTAAAATCGACAAGCCATCAATTACACTTTAAATTACATTCTATCGCGATATTCGTATAATTTCCAACATTAATAAAACCATTCGCTCTTGTAAACTGTACTTGATGAAAAACTCGCTTATCACTCCAGCCAGCGTATCTATTCAAATCAAAATAATGCATTATCATACCACATGGCTAAAGATTTCCACCTCTGGCACGAATTAACGCCAGGTTAAATGATTTCTCATGTATGCCTTTCCACAACATTCGAGATAATTTTCGAGAATTTTTTATCCCTACGTTGACAATACCGAGGTCGACGAATATTCGCGCGTATCATTTATCAATTTCTAACGTAATCGACTTGTTTTCAGATACCCATTTCACTCTTTCGATATACGTGCAACAGCGTTATAGTAGGAATATTTGCGCGCATTCTTCGCGTTGCCGTATCGCGATAAATATTTTTAAAATTCTCACCTCGTTCGATTGAGGTACTAGGAAATCGTTCGTTTCCATCTTTTGTCCAGTATGCCAGAAATGGAAATTTCGCTCTTTATAAAAATTTATGACCGCTTGTGTAAAACCGCTAGCGACATTGTTGTGTAAAAAAAAATTCCCATTTCATATGCGTATAATATTAGATTTGCGTGTAATTTTTATAACGTCACTATGACTCATCGTAAACGTTATTAGTCATACGAATTAGTCGTGTAAGATATTAATTTTCAACCTATACGTCCACCATTTATCTTAAACTACATCGACCGCTTTCTTATAATCCCTATTAATGAGTAAGAAATTGTTAATACGGTACTTCTCTCATTCTAACGTAATCTCTTTTTTTAAATAAATTCCGCATATAACCGCGTAACATACAAAACCCCCTACGAATCTGAAAATATTCCGCGAATACGATAACAGGTCGCCTAAGTGGAATAATCCATCGGAGGCAATAATATCGCCAACAATTCAAAGTTATTCAATATTCCCTCAAAATTGCATAAAAACCGTTATAATGCAGTTAAAATAATTTACAACAGACCAAAATATGTTTGAAATTGGCTAAAATTACGCAAAATCGTCGAAATATTGTTAAAATTGTTCAATATTTGCTCAAAACGTCAAAAAATTGCTAAAACGGTGCTAAAATAGTTTAAAATCGATAAAAATTCGTTTAAAGTTGCTTAAAATCGATCAAAAATTGTTTAAAATTTCGTATAGTAACGCAAACCTGCAAAAAAATAATTAAACTCTCATTAAAATAGCATAAAATTGAAGAACTTTGTTTAAAATCGCTAAAAACTACGCAAAATTGCATTAAAACAGTCAAAATTGTGTTGAAATAACCAAAATTTGGTCAAAACATGTCTAAAATTTCTTAAAATCACGTAAAACTGCATAACAACATGCAACATATTGCGAAAATAACCCAAAATCGATAAAAATATGTTTAAAATGGCTTGAAATGACGCAAAATTGCACAAAAACAGTCAAAATTTGGTTAAAATAGCTTAACATTGATTAAAACACGTTTAAAATTGCTTAAAATCGCGTAAAACTGCATAAAAACAGTCAAAAACTGGTAAAAATTGCTTAAAACCGCGAAAAACTGTGTAAAAGCAGTCAAAATCAGTTTAAAACAATCTAAAATTGATCAAAACATGTTTAAAATTGCTTAAAATCGCGCAAAACTTCACGAAAACATTCCAAATTGTAGTAAATTACCCTTAAATCGTTTAAAATTCATTTGAAATTGCTTCAAATAGCGCAAAGCTACGTAAAAAAAGATAAAAACTTGTCAAAATAGCCCAAAATTGATCATAATTTGTTTAAAATCGCTTAAAACCACGAAAAACTGTGTAAAAGCAGTCAAAATCTGATTAAAACAACCCAAAATTGATCAAAACATGTTTAAAATTGCTTGAAATCGCGCAAAAGTTTACAAAAACAGTTAAAACCATTATAAAATAGCCTTACATTGCTTAAAATCACGCAAAACTGCATAAAAACGGTTAAAATCTCTTGAAAAAAGTCGAAAAGTAACCATAACTCATCAGAAAATGCCTAAAATCATGCTCAACTCTGTAAAAACGATCACATTCTGCTTAAAATTGCTAAAAATTACGCAAAATTGCACAAAAACACTCAAATACTTGTACGAACAACCTAAAATTGATTAAAACATGTTTAAAATCGCTTAAAATCGTGCAAAACTGCATAAAAACAGTCAAAATTTGTTCAAAATTGCTGAAAACCACGCAAAACTGCACAAAAACATTAAAAATCATAGTAAAATAGTCTTAAATCGATTAAAATTTGTTAAAAATTGCTTAAAATCACGCAAAATTGCATAAAAACAGTTAAAATCTTGTAAAGAAAGCTTAAAATCGAACAAAATTTGTCTAAAATTGCTCAAATTTACACAAAAATGACAAAATGTTGCTAGAATAGCGTAAAGTCGATGAAAGTTTTTGAAATTTTGCCATTTTTTGGTAAATTAAGCAAATTTTAGACAAATTTTGTTCGATTTTAAGCGTTTTTAACAAGATTTCAACTGTTTTTATGCAATTTTGCGTGATTTAAAGCAATTTTTAACAAATTTTAATCGATTTAAGACTATTTTACTATGATTTTGACTGTTTTTATCCAGTTTTACGCTATTTTGATCAATTTTAAACGTGTTTTGATCAATTTTAAGTTATTTTAAACAGATTTTTACTGCTTTTACACAGTTTTTTGTGGTTTTAAGCAATTTTAACCAGTTTTTGGCCGTTTTTATGCAGTTTTACGCTATTTCAACCAATTTTTAGTCAATTTAAGGCTATTTTACTATGATTTTGACTGTTTTTATGCAATTTTACGTTATTTTGTGCAATTTTTAACAATTTTTAATCGATTTAAGACTATTTTACTATGATTTTGACTGCTTTTATGCAATTTTACGTTATTTTGTGCAATTTGTAACAAATTTCAATCGATTTAAGACTATTTTACTATGATTTTGACTGCTTTTACACAGTTTTTCGTGGTTTTAAGCAGCTTTAACCAGTTTTTGGCCGTTTTTATGCAGTTTTACGCTATTTCAACCAATTTTTAGTCAATTTAAGGCTATTTTACTATGATTTTGACTGTTTTTATGCAATTTTACGTTATTTTGTGCAATTTTTAACAATTTTTAATCGATTTAAGACTATTTTACTATGATTTTGACTGCTTTTATGCAATTTTACGTTATTTTGTGCAATTTGTAACAAATTTCAATCGATTTAAGACTATTTTACTATGATTTTGACTGCTTTTACACAGTTTTTCGTGGTTTTAAGCAGCTTTAACCAGTTTTTGACCGTTTTTATGCAGTTTTACGCTATTTTAACCAATTTTTAATCAATTTAATGCTATTTTACTATGATTTTGACTGTTTTTATGCAATTTTACGTTATTTTGTGCA
>QBDW01002607.1:0-13707 GCA_003261595.1 Maconellicoccus hirsutus | reverse complement strand
CCTTAAGCAAGTTAAAATTTACCGTCCCTCAGCTCATTTATTGTATTATGTAGTTGAAAGATTGAAAACTGACCATTTCTTCGCCAGAAATTTCAACAAATCAAAAAACATAGTTCTATTGACTAAGCGGAGCGAGAGCGAAAATTTTTACATTTATTTTCAAATAAATATGGAATTTTTATCATTTTTTGAGGGTTTTTCAAGTACAATTTCTTCTAAAATTGTTGACTATGCAACTTATTAATTTGTAAATGTGAAAGTGATGTCAAAAATTGTCGCCTGTAAAATTTGCCGCCCCAGGCACGTGCCTATTTTGCTTGTGTATTTCGATAAATCAGTTCATTTTGTACGCCTCACTTGAAACGTTGAGAAACCCTGTCTAGCGTAAATTCTTACTTCTAAATTTCCAACAATTTGCGCAGAAATCGATCACGATGTAATTAACTTCACCGTTTCAGTTTTGTGGCTTGGTTGGAAAGTATTGGCCTTTTTTTTTTTTTGGTAAGTGTCATTCTACGTTCTTTTTCACAAGTCCGCCGGCCGCGTAAACTGATTAATGATCCGAGGAGTTTTTCGAAAAGTATCCCGCGTTCTTTTGTGGAAACGTATTAACTCTACAATACGCTTTCTCCGAGAGCGTAGCTCGATAAACATACACACACAGGTAAATCGAACAGTCGAACGAATTAGAAGAATACCGGTTCGGAGATTCCGAGAAGGACTCAGGACACCGAAGACCAACCGAGCTGGTAGAGGTGCCAGTCTTGATATCTTATTAAGAAAATGCATCCGCGGAGGTGCATTTTTTTTTGCGGATCTCCGAAGACGATACCGCGAACGTGGTATAATTGAAGATGTCAAAGGGTGTTTGCAAGATTTCTCTTTATCGGGTGAAAAGAAAGATTTCAAGTGATTTGCCGCTATCTGATTGGATTCCAAATCTGAGAAATTCCGGCCCTACGGAGTATTAACGTTCGGAGAGTTTACTATGATGATGGTTTTTTTTGGGTCATCGTCGATCTCGCGCGTGGATTTGATCGCCCAGCCGTCGCTCATTGCATTTGTCGAAGCATTCAGCAAATAATACGCACTCGAGTAGTTTATTAACTAAAAAAAAAAACTAGGATATTTATAGCGGGAAATATATCCTACTTGTAAAACGATATCGTTCGAGTGGTCTAATTTCTCTACAGTATGATGTGTAAAATTATCATCGAAAAATCGATGACGTCATCGAAGACATGTTCTAAATGGGTTAGCACGCGAAAAAATACGCAAAACAACAGCGGAAAATATAATAAAAAAAGTCACCCCCGATGCGATAATTTTACGTTATTTTCGCACCATTTATTCCTTGTACTCGTAATGTGGCATCCCTCGTTTAAGGTAATTTACCAATTTAGCGTATTTTTCTGGCCGTATGCTTCATGGTTGAAATAAACGCCGATAAAACGGTTGCAATGGCGAGGCCGCTATTGCAGCATGCTCGATGATCTTTCTACGAGTAGAAGGTAGCTAGACGAGTGGTTAATCACGAGGAGATCTTGAGGGTATTATCGGCGCGATATTTACGCCGAGCTCGGTCGATTCGCGCGAGTACCTGGTTGGCGTGAACGTGCGACGTAGAACGGATGTCCGGTTTGTCTCCGACCTCGTACAACCCGCGTATCGATACAACACCCATCCGCATAACCTATAATGTCATCATACTGTGTATTGTTTATGCGTCGTTTACGGCGACGTATCGATCTCTCGATCTCTCTTTTTCTATCGCGTTCTCTCTGTTTAAAAAAAACACGCGTTTTAACGTACGTGGAAATTACTCCGATCAACTGGACATCGCTTGTGGGAGTTTGGGAAGTTTTCGCATAGAAGGATCTCGAATCTCGAGGAGAAGCAAAGAGATAGCGCATATACCGTCAATCCAAAACAAATGACTGAAGTTATTCCTCGAGATTGGAGTGCAAAACAAAAAGAAAATTCGAAAAATACAACGCCGTAAAAAAGACGAGAAGTAGCATCGATCTCGGCATCTTTCTCTTCTTAATCTGTCGTGTTTATTAATTCGAGAACGATGTAATAAAAGCGTATCACGCGAATACGCTATTAAATTGATAACGGTTCGTTGATTAAAGAAGCAAAACAAGAATGCCCGAATCGCATGTTCGGCGTAATCATCACATACTTACGCAACCCCTTAACAAATATCCGCGCTTAAGGGTCTCTCTGCGGCTGCAACGAACAAGGGCGAGACGGCGTGGGAAGAAAAACAATCTGGGTTAATCGACGAATCTTCTTTTCTACCAAGTCTGGTGCGATTTCTGTACGCCATCGTATTCCGTCTCCCTGGCAGGGGACTTGTCGAGTAGCTGTGGTGAGCGAATTTTACGCTTCTACGTTGATATACGGGCGGATTTCGAAGAATGTGTCGAATTCGAGGATTACCCGCCAACAAGATTGGCAACAATTTTTGCATAAATGTTTCCAGCAGAGGACAGCGTGGGATAATGATTTTAGGGGTCTCTCGCACGTATCAATATGCGTTTTCAGAGTATCTGTCTATATAATGTATAAAATTATAGCCGTTTTCTTTGTGACCTCATCACGTCGGAACGAGCGAACCGAATTTTGTCAAATTTTCAACGTCGTAAATTACCGGTAATTATCGTAAATACGGAGGTTTAATGGTAAGTTACCGAAAAACCGCACATTTATGGTAAATCATCATTGGTTATTAACGGTAAATCAACAGTAAATTACCGCAAATTGGTGGTAAAATACATGAAATGACGGTAAATTACCACAAATTACCGATAAATTACCATAGATTACCGATAAATTACCATAAATTACTGGTAAATTACCATAAATTACTGGTAAATTACCACACATTACCGGTAAATTACCACACATTACCAGTAAATTACCATAGATTACCGATAAATTACCATAGATTACCTGTATATTACCATAGATTACTGGTAAATTACCGTAAATTACCGACAAATTACCGTACATTTCCGATAAATTACCGATAAATTATCGCAAACGCTGCGGACTAACGGTAATTATTTCAGCTTATCAAGATTGTATCGTAAAATGACATTCGCAACAATTTTGCTGTCATTCGTCTTCCTGTAATAACGGTAATTTACCTCAACAGTATTATATAAGGAATATTCTGTCGGTCGTTGTCACTTTTACCATGTGTTAGTTTTCCGACTCTTGAGTTGACATTTTTTTTACCGTCTTTTTATCCGAAGAAATCTCGTATTATGTAAATGACTCGCGTGCGGGAGGTATTAGTCGGTCGAGATTTACAGGTGTATGTACGAAAATGGGAAAAAAAGGTAACGGATTAGGACGAATACATTGTTCGTTCAATGAATATGTTTACTAATTCGATTAGCTATTGAAAAGTTTTGTCAAACAGCTGCTTACTTGGATGTTTACATATTTGCTATTGTGTTCGGTATAGCTGTATTATGTGTAGTACCGCGTAAAGAGTTAAATGGAATGTTTAGTATGGTCTGCAATCTGATACTCGTACATGATAGGCGACTGAAAAATTTATCGTATTTTTTCAACGGAGCATTACTCTATTTTGTTTCAGGTCAGCTTTGTTTTTATAACCTTGAATTGAGGTTAAAGATTTTTGGATTTATGCGGTGTAACCGCGGTGATCGGTGATCGAATGTGTTTGTTAATATGACGTATTTGTAAGAAAAAGAATAGTAATTTCAGCGGTGGATTCAATAATCAGAAAAATAGTAGTAGATGTTTGGGTTTTGGCCCCAGACGGAATGGGCCCTGAAGTTACGCGAGGCCACGAATCGAATTATTTTGAATATTTTTCATCCATGCATAGTCTTCTTGAATCGATGTGATTACTGGCTAAGTTAATGTTACGTAGATTCTCCTGCGGTATCGCGTTCCAAATCCACCGCTTAAATAATACAGGGAATAGTGTAGTAGTGTAGTTGTAGTCTCCAGCTTGGAGACTCTTCTGGGGAATGTGAGATCTCTAGTTAGTTTCGGGTCCAAGATGACTCCCAGTCCCAGTCCCAGACGACCATAGAGTAATAAAGCATATACATCAACAAGCTAGGATTAAATTCGAATAATAAAAATAGAGAAAACTCTTCCAATGGTGAACCTACCCCTGACAGGAAACTGGTTGTTTTCGCTCACCAAACAACATACCTTTTTTATTTTCTTAATTACGACTCGTACGCATTTCCTGCGTGTTTTACGTATAACATGGTGTAGGTATCGATAGTACCAATCACCCTTCTGGCATGTGTGTCGATAATCAAACGAATGAAAAATGTAGTTGTTGGCTGCATGTACTCGAGTCATCACATTTACCATATGACAATAAATATTATAAGGTGACGTGTGGGTTTATGCGGAGTTCGTGGATGTTTTGGGATGTAAACAGTTATTTCGTTTACAACGCCCTGTACTTTTTTATCGCTTCAAACCAACGTAATTTTTCGGCCCTAATGCGCCGATATTTTGGAAACGCTTCTTCCCAAATTCAACACTAGTTTCCTTTCGTCGCAATATTTTCGCGCGCATACCCTCACTCGCCTGCGCACTCGTTTGCCGAACGAATTTTCGAAATAAAGCGATATATCTCGCGCGTACCGTAGAAACAGTGCGAAAACGAAGGAGAGAATGAAATTAGCACACACTTCATTAAACTCGAGTACATTTTCGCATTCATTATTATTCTAATAATTAATTACGCGAACGCGGAAAATGCGGAAATTTGAAAATAAACCATTGTTCGGAATGCGAAACGCGAAAATGGAATGAAAAAAAGCAGAAAAATATAAAAAGAAATGCCATATGTTACCATTGTCGAGAGTTTTCTTTTGTTATAAGCAATTCTGCGTATGTGTTTACGTATCTACAACCCGTGCATGTACGTGTAGGCGAAAGTGGTAAAGCTATTTTTGTGTAACGTGCCTGCGTACCGTTGAAACAATGTAACTCGGCCTCGTTTATTGAACTACTAATTTACATTTTGCGGCGCAGAGCTGCAGAGGCTGGGGAGGTGTATACAGACGTTTGAAAATTTCGTAATATGTGCAAGATCTTCGAACGTTGTATGTCTTGTGATTTTACAGGCGCACACAGAGCCATCTGGAGCAAAACTGGCTCTGGGGCAAATGTGTACTTTGGGACACCATTCAATTTGTCATAACACTTATCTAAATATATAAAATGATGATAGGCGTTTTCCTCGTGACCTCTTCATGCTAGACGAGCGAACCGAATTTCGTCAAATTTTGAACACTGTAAACTACCAGTAATTATCGTAAATACGGAAGGATAATGGTAAGTTACCAAAAAACTGTAAATCAACAGTAAATTACCGTAAATTGGTGGTAAAATACACAAAATGACGGTAAATTACCAAAAATGACAGGTAAATTACCACAAATGACCGGTAAGTCACCATAAACTATAAGTAAATTACCACAAATTACCGGTAAATTACCATAAATTACCGGAAAATTGCCATAAATTACCGGAAAATTACCATAAGTTACCGGTAAATTACCATAATTTTTTGGTAAATTACCCAAAATGATAAGTAAATTACCATAAATTACCGTAAATTTCCAGTAAATTTCTGGTAAATCATAATTTTACGGTAAATTTCTGGTAAATTACTGTTCAATTACCATAAATTACTGGTAAATTGCCGCAAATGCTGCCGACTTACGGTAATTATTTCAGCGTATCAAGATTGAATCGTAAAACGACATTTGCAACAATTTTGCTGTCATTCACCTTCCTGCAATAACGGTAATTTTTCCCAATTGCCATAAGCTTCTGTTCATCGGTTGTGTCCCTAAATGCCGCATGGTTGAGAAAAAAAATCTTCAAGAGATCTCGATGACCTGTTAAAACGTCTTAAAAACTGAATTCCGATTTCACCGAGTAAACGCTTCCCACGACGACGGCAGCACAGTATACGGGATAATTCGAAGGGCAAATATGCTCGAATCGACTACTGGAATTTACTGAAATAACAAAAATCTGTTTATAGAGTATAACGGAGTGGGAAATAGGTGGATTTTTCAGTTCGGGTTCGGTATGTATATAAGTACCATCGTAAATACACCCTCTGTTCGCTGCATAAGGCGTAAGGTACTGGTACACAGTGCCAAGTGGATGGGCTGCATTATCACGAATATACCGAAGTGCTGTGCCGTGGAAAGAAGTAAAGTAGATTTGGTAGCGTAGAGGTACTCGAAAACCTTCTATAGTGGATGTTTTTATTATCGCTAAAATAAATACACCTACGAGCGTATCGTCTAATTATACGCTGATGGATTAGAAAAAGGAGCTATCGGTTGATTGGGGAAGAACGCGAAGGGATGATCGCTTTGTTTGATCTTGGCTTCGAGGGCATTCCGGAATTCCTACATCGGAGTAATTCATTTAGCATTATCTGGCTGTGCGAACGTGTAAAGAAGGAAGGCCGAAGAATGTGGTCGAATGATCATCAGGAGCTAAATAATAGGCGAGTGGTTTCGGGAGACATGTTGGCGACCAGCGTCTGCACCGTTACGTGTCGCCATCTGGTTATCGACTTTTATTTCGTAACCGCTCGTGTATTTGGCGAAGGTGCCGAAGAGAAATTTCGTATTCGAATGCGGTAATGGAAACGGGCTTCGAGGTGAATTTTTCTCAAGATGCCTGTCGAGATTTCTTTGAAATTTGCTCGCGAATTTTAGACCTCGATAATGACGAGAATCATCTTCGTAGAATATTTTTCAAACTACCGTCATTCCGGGTGCATATTCGAAGCATCAAAATCTTCGTTTCGCCTCGCCGATCTATCGCGTAATTAATATTCGCCCACGAGACGTAAACACAAATGGAACGAGCGAAGAAAGCAAAACGTAGGGTATCGCTTGGTAAAAAGGCTGAAAAAAATTCAAGTACGGCGTAGTTGTTTTAAGCGAGTTTTCTCTCTTAATTTTTCCACCATTAAACGCGAAACCAAAACGTCGACCAAAGGGTGATGGCGGGGTAGGCGACCCAAAGAAAAGCGTTCTCGCCCACAGGGTGGCTTTAATTGGACGTCCGCCTCATATCCTCGGCGCGCTATTGAAAACTTTTTTCTCGAAGGAAAAAAAAAATGAAAAACTTCGACAACTAGCTCGTACCCGATGAAATCCACTCGAGAAACGAGGGATTCGACGTTGGAGTGGCGCGTTTTTGCTCACGACGGGAACTCGAGTGTTGTATTATAGCCCCACGTAGAGTAACCGAGATGAAGCGCTGAACGGCGACGAGATCGAGTGCTGTAATTTTCAATTTTTAATCGGCAAAGTAAGTGGAGGGGTGTCGAACGAACGGCGAAGTAATTTCGGTTACGCGACGAGGTGAAACTAAACAGGTATACACTGAGGGACTTCCGAATGCGATTTCGTCGCTGGTAATCGCGGCCCGCTGATCTGCGCTCAATAATTATCGCGTATTTTGGTCGTGTACCGAAAATTGGGAAATCT
The DNA here is from genome assembly GCA_003261595.1 of Maconellicoccus hirsutus. Classification (NCBI taxonomy): domain Eukaryota; kingdom Metazoa; phylum Arthropoda; class Insecta; order Hemiptera; family Pseudococcidae; genus Maconellicoccus; species Maconellicoccus hirsutus. The sequence continues at coordinate 6,172 of QBDW01002607.1, read as the reverse complement.
CGGATTCGACGCGATTCGTTCAACCTTTCGGAATCTTGTGATCTGGAGGAAGTCACGTGAGTCACTCATCTGGGTCAACTTGATGTTGCATAAGGAGGAACTTGACGCTGAGGAAATTTTTTGCAGAATCTTCTCTTCGAACATTTTCATTACTTTTTCGTCATCTCAACGTGTTCGATGAAATAATCAGCCGATGTTGAAAAGCAAGCTCAACCTCGAGTATATTTACGCCTGAGCACATACTAGTGCAGAGTGGAAGAGCATCAACGTGAAGGAGAGAGATGAAGGCGCGCAGAGAGAGAAAACCCCTAGAAGAAATTCCGTACCGTTCTCCGTGTCGGCTTCCTTTTTAATAATTTGCATAACAAAAGAATTCGTCATTCCCTTTATGCTGGATAAAAAGGAACTAAAATATCTGCTGATCTCCGCAGGATAGCTATTCCAGGTGCGTGGGATTTTTGCAGGACATCTCGAATTACCAACAGACCGGATTTGTTTCACGCTTTACCCAACCTTTACCGTTCGAGGGAACGTTTTCCTTTTTTTTTTCGTTTCATTGTTGTACTTAACGATGCCCCGTATTCGATCTATATATACCGTGTACCATACCTATATTACTTTACCTGGTAACGCGAGGTGAGGATGTGTAGCAGCGGCATAGGACGTGGTAATGTCCCAAGGGGGCGTTAATCTCGCCAAGAACTCATTTTGTTGTTAGGTATACCGCGTCGTATCATATATATTAACTCGGTATAAATTTTTACCCCGTAAAATGAAATCTTCTGTAATCTCGTTCGCTCGAATAGATTTTCATCTGAGTTGTGCGACATTTCGGGCACCAAGCGCGAATTCAATTTGCTGACTTGAAGGTCACGATTTTTGTTTACTTAGATAATGCTTTGATAAATGATAATGAATGATATCAAGTCACGATAAAACTTTCAAGTGATAAATTTTCACGCTTACGATAAGCAGTACCGGATTCGCTAATTGAAATACGATGAACAGATACTTGTGAACATTGCGATGTTGCCAATTATGTATTTTGTACAAGAAATTGCTTTGCAAATGATATTTGTTTTCTGGTGTGTCGCATAACGTTACAGCAATTTTTTTGAAAAAAGTGAGTTTCGTTTCTCATTTCGTTTCCCGATCCTTGCTTTCTAGCATGATTTTCTTGGTAGTATCTCAGTAGGAGCACCGAATAAACATATATTCCGTTGAAAAGTAATGGAAAAATCACGAATTGAGTGTTTAAAATTACAGTAACGGAAACGAAATGAAATATTTTGTTTCATTCCACATTTCGTTACTTTTTTCAAAACAAAATCGTTTCGTTTCGCATAACGTTACAGAAATTTTTTTGAAAACAGTGCGTTTCGTTTCGTTTTGCTTTTCGTTTCTTATTTATTGTCGCATGCATTGAATAAAATCACCTCCAAACCAAAATGTGTCATTTAGGTACCATATTTTGAAATCCTACTCAATAAAGTTATGTTTTTTTTTTTAAAAAAAATGTACAGAAAAACTGTCAATTAAAGCATTTTTTTTGTAAGTTTATCGCAATTTCATTTTAATAAAAAATGTATACTTATTCGAAAACAAAAGCAGATATTGAGATGAAATTTGCGGTATTTTGTCGCTGAAGACGAGGGAATAATTCCTAAATTTGAAACTGGGGTTTACGATGCGTTCTTGTACCCTTTAAAGCGTGGTGAATATAAAAAAACACCCAATATAATTATACCATTTTGCAATTTTTTCTGAGCTCATGGGGGCCATGGCTCCCTTAGTCCCCCTTGGCTACGCCACTGTCCTTAATTGTAAAGAGAAATTAAATAAATTGTAGTCATTCACACATAATGTATTTTTATTTTATTTTAGAGCCCCCTTAATTACCGAAACAGGCAAAATGTGTATGCTACATTTCTTGTCACATCCCCCCCTCACCAAAAGGATCCACCACTTTGACTACATAAAGAATTAAAAATTTTTTTTTTCAATTGAACCATCTCTCACTCTTACAGTTGACGCGATGAACGCTGAAAATTCGCAGTTGTGACTCCAGAAAGACTAGAAAACGGGATTCACGCGTAGACGTATATCCTCCGCTAGTACGCAGCGGCCGGTATCAACTTGACGGGCGTAACGTTAGCGATTTTCCGATATTTTTTTACGCGATAACTATGGATTTTTTTGGTACTTTGCACATGAAGTTTTTTCTTTTGTATAATAAATTAAACGTGTTGAAAAATTTTTTAGCGAAAAAAAAAAATTATCCTTTGATTTGGCCCAAAAAATGACGCTGAAGAGTGGTTTTTAGGTGATGTACCCAACTTACAAAATTTTTGATTATTGAGTTATACATGCGGATACACAAAATAATTTTGTGGGCACTTTTTTTTGTTCTGCGACAAATAATCATTGTCGGTCTCCGGCTTTTTTCCATAACGATATCCAAATGAAAAAAATTGCCCAAGCGAACGAGAGCAAAAATTTTTTAAACTCTAATCGAAAAAATTGAAAGTTTTTATCATTTTTGAAGAGGTTTTCAATTAATTACTAAAAATGGGGAAATTGTTGAATTTTTCCAACCAGGGTAAATTTTACTGTTCACCAGGGAAATTCCCTGGTTGTCCTGGGGTAGTTACGAGCCTGTTTTAGCTATACTGTCTGTTCTTCATTCTATTGATCTCTGATTTCAAGATGATTCGTACAGGAAAACCATATACTTTGGGAAGTTTGGCATTCATTTTGGAGCCAGCTAACGAGGGACGATTATTTAAAAACCAATCGAGGTAGTATTACATTTGGGCGAATAAATATAAATGTATAGTATTGGTAGTCGGGCACGAATAGCAAAGCCACGAGGATTAAATTCCGTAATATAATGTGTAGTTGGAACGGTACCGCTACTCTTTAGCGTAGTAAATTTGTCTGTGAGAATAAATTTTCGCGAAAATGGCGATGCTTTTAGGTATTGGAAAATTGCGTAAATCACTTTTATGGCCGAATAAGGGTAATCGTGTCTGAAAACTAAGCACCGTATAAAAGTCGTAGGATATACTGCACGATCCATGCTGTATACGGTTATATCCTCGACAACTATACGAGGAGGAGCGTGTACGTCTACGTATAGAAAAACGACGATATTTCTGCAGCATGCTTTTTACAGTGGAAAAAAAATAAAACAGACAACGATGGCGGCGATTTTGCGTTATATTGCTACCCCGATAAAGACTGGATGGAAGCGAGTCCGGCCGAAACGGTCTAATAAGGGTAAACGGAGCTCCGAACTGACGATAAAATAATTTTTAATCGGCGTTTTTCGATAAAAGAAAAAAGGAAAAGTTTTCGAGTACACAAATTTTGCCTTCTAAGAAAAGCACCAACGAAACGATGGCCGGCTGTGGCAGCAACAGCAGTTTTTAAAGTGCCCCGGTATCCTCGTCTTGTGCACCGAGAACGGACCAAATAGCCGACTATTGTATTTCTCGGGCTTTTTTTTTTCGCAGTGCAAAAAGCTCGGCTTTTTCGGGTTACACGAAGAGCGGTATACGGGGTGGCGCGTTAGCGTTGCGTGGACGAGGACACGGGTGGAGCGGAAAGCCTATCATGTGCCTTATATTTTCTGTAATGAGGGTACGAACGCCAGAGCAGGGTTTCCTGCCCGGCTTTTTGTATTTTAAAACTCGAGTGGTCTATTCCCGGTGTATGGTACATGGAAGTTTAAGCGTTCTGGAATGGCGTATGTGTGCAGTGTTGAGTTTCTTTCTCTTTCTGGCTGGTTCGGTTTCACGACGTGCTCTTAGGTTTTGAGTAATCCGTAACAACCCTCGTGGTTGGATTTTACGAAACCGAGGACACAGCGTTGCTTCGCCTTCATCAGGGCGTGCTTAAAATTGAGAAATACCTCGAGCCAAATCCTAAGACGAGCCGAATTGCTCGGGGTATGAAACGAAGTAATTTTTCTTGCTCGCGTTGTTGATTCAGTATCATTCGAACACATCCCGAAGGCGATATTTCGTCGAATTTACCTGGCGGATTATTTATACGTAAACTAGCACCGCGTCCGTAATAATGGCAGCTCGGCGTACAAGGCAAACGAAATCGCATTTCAGAACCCGGTAGCTGACATGGTAACCGGTATAAATTATCGTAGGGCGAAAAAAAAAGTAGAAGGACACCCTTCCATGCTAAGGTGGTATGTACACATGGTAGCGAACAGCAGCTGGGTTAACATTTTGGCACCTGCGGGGCAGCCCTTTACTTCTCGTCGCGTACGAGTATAGGGTCGGGCGTGCCGCGCGCCGCGATAACAAAATGACAGACAAAATATCGCTATTATGCTGCCATCATTCTTCGGCCGTACGTTTTCTACTCTAATTTATCTTGTGTGGCGAAATAAATAAGAATTTTAATTTTCTTCCAGCACCGCGAGTCGCGAGCATAACAAAAGGATATTTGCGTAATGCGTCGTTGTTGCCTTAACCAGCGCATGACTTGAGGGCAATGGGGTAGATGGGGTTGTGGGGAATTTGTTAGTTATACTGTGAAAGTATCTCTTTCGAAAGGATTCACGTACGAGTCGTTCGTAATTGTTTTGTTATTCGAGAAAGCCTCGATAAATAAAAGATTTCCTGCTCAAATTAGGTACGATGTCTTCCAATTCGATCACAGTGAATTTACAGCGCGTGTCGATTGGCCGATTGGCTAATTTTTCATATCTGTTGAAATACTCCTGAGGAAGCGAATGTTTCAGAAATTCATCGAGGATTTAAGGGACTCGACACAAGTCGTAAAATTTGTCACAATTGTATGTACATCTCGAGTCAAATAAAGCCTTCCGATTGCTGTTCGAAATCATCCCTTTTATTTATTTTTTATGGCGCGATTACGTTTTAAGCAGCAGAGGATGCGATGACAAGAGTAGCCAGAGCGTACAAAAATAAGAGAAATGAAATATTTTCGGACATTCGCACATTATTACATATACACGCTCCGACGCTCTTATAATATGGAAAATAGCTCCATTCCAAGGGCCAGCATAATGAGAAAGATAAACAAGGGTTTGTATAATATGGTACGACTTTGCACGCCAAGGCCAAAAAGTAGCCGAGCCAAACGAAAGGGGAGTTTTTTAGTGGCGCAATATAAGGAAATTAATAGCGTGTAAAAATCGCGCCGCGCGTTACACGTATATACGAATATTATTTATATGACCCGTAGAAAAAAATTTTTTTTGCCCAAACTAACCTTCTACATATACCACGTACTCTGGTACGATAAAAAGAGTCGCGACGAGAAGCGAAGCGTGGAGGAGAAAAATCAAAAAGAAATATTAATAAAAAAAGAGAACAAGTTCGGATAACAGAAGAGGGATAAAGCTTATAAAAATTCCTACGACGCTTGGGGTTAGATTTAATATTTACTTGGCGGTTTTCCGAGATATTTTCAGGGTCGGTTGGTGTTTTATTATTACGTAAAACGTAGGAAAAAAATAGCGAAAATAATACTATAGATTTTGCGGGCGGCGATGGCGACGTCGACGTCGACGTATGAAGAAAATGATTCACCAAGTGGCGAAACCGTATCGAGAATACTAATATGTGAATGTACCGGATCCGGGATACCGAGTCTGATAGACAGACCTGCTTAGTGGAGGATTTCGTCGTGATTTTTTTAATATAGTGTTTATGTAGGGTTTCGTTTGGGTTTTAGCTTGCCTATCTCTTCATCTGCAGATCGCCTTCGTGAAAAAATCAACTTTTTTGTGAACGTGTCACGATTTATTTTCGAGGATACCCGTTCCATCGGCATTTCATTTGTTAGGGAACATTACCAAACGCAGGCCCTAACGGGGATAGAAGCAACCACCTATGCTGAACCAGCTTTCTTAATTTCTCTGTGCAGAAAAGTACACTCCTGAGCGTAGCTCAAAGATGACAAGAAAACTGAAATCAAAAATCACCAGAGGCGGATTTAGGATTTTTCCACCCATGGGCAGTAAACTTGTGCCGCCTCATCCCAAAATAAAAATCACAGCATATTTTTGGTTTTATTAAAAATTGAAAAAAATTGAAAAATTAAAAAAAAAACATCAAAATTTTAAATCTAGTTTGAATTTTTAAAAAATAACATTTTAAAGTAAGCACCTATTTTGGTTTCATTA